>APFE030089595.1:49599-100306 GCA_000404065.3 Pinus taeda
GTTCTCCTGTTTACATGCATGTGACGAAGGATGCTAGGAAGAAGCTGGAGCCGACCGCAGAGGTTGGGATATTTGTAGGGTACATTGATACGCCTCACAACTATCATGTGTATTTTCTAGACAGTCGCACGACTGTTGTGCGACGGAATATAAAATTTCACTAGGAGAAAGCCATGAAGTGTTCGCTTGAGAGGGAGCCACACTTGCATGCAGATGAGGAGCTATTAGTTCCTAAGGATGAGCTTTAGGACGTGGATCAGCCACAAGATGAAGTTCATGGAGTGGAAGAGACCACTCATGCAACGCCAACCATCAGAGGGAAAAAGCGCACTACAGAAGCTGAGCAACTAGCTCAAGATGCAGAGAAGGTTGTAGGACCACCTACAGCACAACGTAGATAGAGACAGTCACCTGATCTGTACACTGGATACATGGCTCTTGTGAGAAAATGTCTTGTGACTGAGCCATCCTCTTTCGAGGAAGTTGTGGAGGATCCCGCATGGGTAGATGCCATGGTGGAAGAGTATGATTCGATTGTCAGAAATAGTGCATGGGAGATTGTCTGAAGACTGGAGGGGAAATCAGTGGTGGGTTCAAGATGGATCTACAAAGTAAAGCAGATGGGGTGGCACATCCATCAGATGGATGTGAAGACTGCGTTCCTCAATGGAGTCATTGAGGATGCTACTTCAGCGGAGGTAGTGGATGCCACTGCTTATCAACAGTTGGTGGGGTCGCTTATGTATCTGGTCAATACACGACCCGATGTACCACAATCCAGAGATTGGTACAGACAGGAGGATGAGGTGAAGCTATGTGGCTTCACAGATGTAGATTGGGCAGGGAGCCCAACGGACAGAAAGAGCACATTTGGAGGGATCTTCAGTATCGGGTCGACATCCGTTTCTTGCTACAGCAGGAAGCAGAGATCCATGGCACTCAGTTTCACGGAGGCTGAGTATATGGTAGCAAGTTTGGCTACATGCGAGGCTATATGGATGAGGAAGATCCTGGTCAGGTTGTTCGGGTCACACTTGGATCCTACTGTGATTTACTGTGATAACCAGAGTTGCATTAAACTCTCGGCTAATCCAATATTTCATGATAGATCCAAGCACGTCGACATCAGGTACAATCATATCAGAGATTGTGTGCAGCGGAGAATCATGTTACTTTCATATATTCCCACGGAGGATCAGGATGCTGATATCTTGACGAAGGCGCTCACCAGGAGCAAATTCAAATACCACAGAGATAGGATAGCAGTTGCAAAAAATCCATATCTTGTTGAGAGGGAGTGTTGAAAATGCAACAAGATTATGGAGCTTAGTGAAAAGAAGTCGCCTTCACTAAGTGGTCCCGCAGGCTATTTTTGGCGCAAATTCTATTTTTGGACTATGTCTATTTTTAGACATATGGACCATGGTCTATGAGTTGCAGGATGCTATTTGTGGATGATTGGTAAAAATAGATGGACCTCTATTTTTAGACATATGGGCAGAGTCTATTTTTAGATTGCGAGGCTAAAAATAGAACAGTCGAATATTATTAGCTCTTAATAATATTTGGACTATAAACATTATCTTATTCTCTTGCAACACTTCAGTTTGAGCTACATATGTGGCACATTCAACTTCCAGAAGGAAATACACTTTTCTTATGGGTTACTTGAGCTATTGCATGAAGGACTTCAGTTAGAACTTCAGTGATTGAGTTCTGTGGAGTTGAATGAGGAGTTGATGGAGTTGTGATCAGTTTGACTTAGTTGAATTAGTTGTATTTAGTCTAAGTGACAAATACACTAGTGATGAGTGATGTGAATTAGTTATTAATTAATTCACTAATTATTAACTCATGAATCAACTAAGGAATACATCAGTTAACTCAGTGCATGGACAATTCAGTGGAGACAAGTGTTAGAGGTGAGTGAAAGGGCAAGACAACTGTTAGTTCTGACTATAGTTGTGTAAGAGATTTGCACAATCAAGGATTGAGTATTGCCAATGAGGATTGTGTAGTATCACACTAGATTTTGCTGACAGGTGTGGGATTGCATGGTGCAAACGAAGGGAATACGAGTTTGGAAGATCATTCTCATCTATTCTCATGCAGGATTGCGCAGTGGAGGCAAGCAAGCAGCGACGAAGATTTGAAACTGTGATTGATTCAGATCTGTGTGTAACAGGTGGAGATAGTACTGAGTACTTGTGAGGAGTATTGTACTATGTATTGTTACATGTTCTCAATCAATATAATATACAGATAGTTGGGGGTTTTCAGTGGTATGCTTTCCCCGAGTACACACTGTGTTGATATGTGTGATTGATGCTTCAATGTGCACATGCGTTTGTTTCTTAATTCTGCAAAATTGATGATCAACATAGAGGAGGTTATGTATTATGCATGATTCCACAATTAGTGTATAATAAGGATAATCTCTATGAACAGGTGTTACATTATTCAAAATTTCTACATTGACAAGTGTGAAATAGGTCTTCCATTGGGGAGGAAGACAACATAAGTCCTTCGAAACATTGAAGGAAAAAGTTATCAAATTAGTACCGTGCTAGTCTTAGCCTTACCCGATCTCCAATAGCCATTTGAGATCGAAACTGATGCCAGTGGTTATGCCATGGGAGTTGTATTGATGCAGAAAAAGAAGTCAATTTGTTACCATTCTAAGAAGTTTTCTCAAGCTATGATAAACTATCCCACCTATGACAAGGAGATTTATGCCTTGGTGCAGAGTGTGAAAAAGTGGAAACACTACTTGATCAGCAAGGAGACCATCATCCATATAGATCATCAGCCCTTGCAGTACCTTCAGTCACAAACCAAGTTGCATCAAACTCATTATTTCAAGTGGATGGGCTTTCTTCAACAGCTTCATCTAGTAATAAAGTATAAGAAGGTCACTAGCAATAAAGTGGCTGATATGTTATCTCGCCCTCCTATTTCTGCTTCTGTTGTTTTTCATAATGCTTCGTTGTCTTTTGAAAGTTATGTTGAAAAATATGCTAACAATGATGAATTTAAGGAGGTTTAAGCAAAAATAAACCATGGTTCACAGGTGGACAACTATCACTTGCAGGGGAAATTGTTGTATCACCTTGGTAAATTGTGTATTCCCATAGGAGAAAGAGTTCATGTAATTCGAGAGGCCTACACCTCTATTGTATCTAGACACTTTGGTGTCGAAAAGAATTGATGTCATGTACAAAAATTTTGTTTTTGGCCTCATCTGAAAAACATTGTGACTCGCAACGTAAAGGGTTGTGTTATGTGTTCTATTTTAAAGCCCTCTAATAGAAAACTTGGGCTCTACTCACCACTCCCTATTCCGAGTTTTCCATGGGAAAGTGTGTCAATGGACTTTGTAGGAGTTTTACCTTTGTCTAAGAAGGGTCACGACTATTTGTATGTCGTCGTTGATCGTTTTAGAAAGATGTGTATTCTTATGTCTTGTAAAAAGCAGATTACTACAGAGCAGACTGGTTCTCTTTTCTTTCAGTATGTTTGGGTCCACTTTGGATTACCCACATCAATTGTTTTGGATTGAGACTCTTGCTTCCTTGAGGAGTTTTGGACCAGCTTATGGAGTATGATGGACACCAAACTAAAAAGAAGCACGGTATTTCACCCACAAATTGACGGGTAGAGAGAGGTTGTTAACCATACCGTGGTACACTTATTATGAGGCTATTGTGGGAAACATCCCAAGTTGTGGGATGAACATATCCCCTATATACAACATTCCTATAACTAAGCAGTGCATTCATCGACACAATATTCACCATTCAAGACATGCTTTAGTTACCTGCCAAAGGACCCTTTAGACATGGTCTTTGGAAGGGAAGATGGCTCCAGTGAACATAATGATAAAGACAAAGCTCAGTAGTTCATTCAGCGAATCCAAATGATTCACCAAGTAGTGCAAGAGCAGTTGGAAAATAGTCAAGCCCGTTACAAGGCTTGGCATGATAAACATCGAGTTGACCATCAATTCCAAGTAGGCGACAAGGTGTGGTTCAACATCAGCAAATACAGGATGAAGGTAGAAGGAAAGAAGTTGCGGCCAATCTGGTATGGACCATTCACCATATTGGAGAAGATTGTGAACAATGCCTTTCGTCTTGACTTTCCGATATATATGTATATGTACTCAGTATTGAATGTGGAGAACCTGAAGCTGTATGAACCACCTTTGATCATAGACACTGATGAGGTGGGAATAGTTCCTACCATTGAGTTTCCTCGATGAGTTGCCCGAAGACATCATCCTCGAGAGAAGAACCAGGACTTCACGGAGGGGAGATGTAGAATAACTTTGAGTTGGATTCAAGGGAATGTATCCCAGCAAGGCCAAATGGCTAGAGAAAGAGAAAGTGAGGGCACAGTTACCTCACTTGCCAATTGACTAATGAAAATCTTTTGGCGGTCCAAAAGCTCCTGAATGGGGAGGATTGATCCAGGTGGATCTTCAGATACAATGGCATGGAAAAACTAAGAAATCAAAGTGATCAGAATGAGGTCAACCCAGGACCAGAGCATATATTTCGTCTTTCTGATTCCAACCATGGAAATGGTACTTCAATCCGAGTCTAGATGATGAAGTTATTGCAAAAAGAAGGGTTCTTCAATCCTTAAGAAAATGAGGAATTTCCTTTGAAAAAGGAGTCCTAAGCCTTAAGGCCAAATCGCAATCGGAGGTCGCATGAGGGTGGACTTAAGATTTGGGCCGTGGAACCCACGATCACCTATCTCTGATCATATCGGATCGGCAGATTAGAGGCAATCGCAATCGGCTGTCATATATATATATATATATATATGGATATTGGTGAGCAGATAGTGCGATCGGCGATTAGCCGGATCGGTGGAACCCTTATCAGTCACTCGGGGCGACACATGTGGGGGATTCTGACGTGATTGGTCGACGCCGATATTGGAAATCGGTCATTCCCGAGGACCAGGACAAGGACACAACAAAATGTTGATTCGCGACCTCAATGTGGACTCGATACAGATTATATGCCCACTTTAATAATATTTGAAATCTGGGTGAATGGTTTTTAGCGGATTTCTTAGTGTTTTCGAGATTTTGGAATTTTTATCGTTTTAAATGATAAGAGGCCATTTTCAGGGATGGTTGCGCCTACCGATATTTCCACTCTACCAACCTCCTTAGTTAACCAGGCAAGCGCCATTTTAAATGGGATTTTGTCCGATAATCCTTTATAAAAGAGGATCAATGGAAGAGCATGAGAGGAGGCATTTTGATGGTTGCAACACACTGTTTTGTAGAGGCTGGGAGAATCTATTGATCTGTTTTTGAACAATTACATGATTCCAGCCCCTTCTATTGCTGCGGGAAGCTTTGGTACTGCATACCACTCCATCTCAGGCATTCATTTCATAGCCATTAGGAAGATTGGAGGTATAAGCCTGTTTATGGGCAGATTGATAAATGTAATTCTTTTTATTCGTGCCATTTAATAAGAAAGGCCTCCCCATTATTGAGCTGGGCCCAGAGACGTAGTCCAAATTAGACAAACTCCATTATCAAGCCTTGCTGTTCTCTTTTGTGCCTTTTATGTGTTTTCTTCTTCTTTTCATATGTGCACATTTATGTGTTAAGCTACAATTTTATATGCAATTATTTTCTATACATCTATAAGTGAAAACATCCTGGATCACAACCACTAGTCAACAAAAAGATCCTATGATAAAAGAAATCACAGATCAATATGAACTTCCCAACTTGATTAAGATTCAAATGTCGTTCAACATTGAGAATGAACTAGCGAAATTAAAAATCCCTATTCCTCTCATAGAGTTAATAAGTAAAAAAATGTACATACCCCAAGTAATGGAAGATTTAAACATAGGGAAAAATAATGACTCTGTAAATTTGAATGATAAGTAGCCTGAACTCTTATTTGGACTGGAAGTTGAAGGAAAACCACAAGAAGGGGGTGTTCCTCCATTCTATGTTAGCCTGAATATTCATGACAAAATTATCCATAATGTTATGCTAGATTCAGGTGCCTCCCATAATTTAATGCCTAAAGATGTTATGGAGAAATTAGGACTTGACATTACTAGGCCTTATAAAGACTTGTATTCCTTTGATTCCAGTAAATTTATATGCCTAGGTCTTATCAAAGACCTGTGTGTTACTTTAGCTCAAATCCCTGCTAAAAGTCGAGTAATGGACATAGTGGTTGCAGATATTCCCCCTAAGTATGGCATGTTGTTGTCATGCTCATGGGGAACAAAATTACAAGGTACCCTACAAATGGATATGACCTTTGCTACCATACCAATCTTTGGGCAGCAAAGAAGACTAGATAGGAAACCTTGATGAAATTCGTGGTGAATGGGCAAGACAAGCCTCACAACTATCCACTTTATTTTATTCATTCAGATTTATAATGATGGGGATATCAACACTCAAGTAATCAATGCTGAAACTGAAAATTTTAAAACAGACCCAACCCAATCACAAATAACAGAACTAAATACTCCTCCTGAACCTCTTTGGAACATAAGTTTTGATGGCTCTTGCAGCAAAGGTGGTGTTAGAGAAGGAATTTGGGTGGTTAATACAAGAAATAATCATGTTGAGGGTCACTTAGACAGGCTTAATTTTCAATGTACTAATAACATTGTAGAGTATGAAGCCCTTATTTTAATATTGCAGTTGTTAAAAAAGTTAGGTGCTAAAAGAATCTCCATTCAGGGGGATGCTGAATTAATTATCAAAAAAATTAAAGGAGAATATTCAGCCAAATATCCTAGGATGAGAGCATACAGAAATGCTGTGATTGACTTCCTAGAGATTTTTCTTGGATATGACCTTTCTACAATTCCTAGAAAAAACATCATTCCAAACAATCTAGCTTTTTTAGCTAGTGCATCTCTTTGGAGGAGTAGGCGGCTGTGGTTGTAACGATTCACTATGGGGGCTAGCAGCTTTACATGGATGTATTGTATGATTGGGACTTACACTTCTTTATATAATAATAGCCATCACATTTTCATGCATATGTTGTTATTGTAGTTGGACTGCTCCATTTTCTTAGCAATATATGTTGTTTAACTTACATATTTGTGTATGAACTACTTCATATGCAAGTATATGAATCTTGTTGCAGATGTGTTGTTGGTTTAACCATCACTTTGGATTGCCGACTAATCTAATTTCCATCGTGTGATGCATCTTCTCTCGTGTGTTCCCTTCTTAGCTGAATACTACTACAGGTTGCTAAGGGGCGCATTCATCTCACCCCCCATGTGTTAGAAACTCTCATTCACCTTCCTTGCCTCACTGCAGTGGTCACACCCTTGCTACTGACAGAGTTATCTTACTTGACTCTGTGTAACATCGCGGTCAAGAAATTACCTTACGACCCATTGCTAGGACTCCTACACCAAATGGTCTGAGTTCTAATTGTGGATTCTTACTGGGGAGATCCCCTTGATATGTTGGCGGGTCCAGCACCATCAAAATTTTGGCACTAGAAGGAGGGCCAGATGACAAGCTGAGTCCTCACATCTAGTTTGAATCTCTACAAATCTATCATGACTAACTACCAAGTTTCTCTTCCAGAATGTATGTCTTATGGAAACAATTTCATCATCTCAAAAAATCTCTCGAATAACTTGTCTCATAAAACATTTGATGGTCGAGGCTACATAGCCTTGGTAAGGCATGCGGTTGGTGTTGTCGGATCATGCGAAAGACATGGATTCTTTGAAGAATACATGAGCTGTGCGTTGTTTATCTACACGCTTTGAGGGCACCCAATGCACTGGTGTGCCACATTGCCCAAAAAATCCATTCATTATCTTGCTCATCTGGTCGTAGAGATAGACTATGCTTTCAATCACTTCAACTATCAAGCATTCGACAAAGAAATTCTGAAATTACGAAAATCACTCAATGAATTTGTTGAACAATTTTACACACGCTTTTGTAATCTTGCATGTTGATTCCCAGAAGATGATATTGATTGGGAATTTCTTGATGGAAGATTTGAGTATCTTCTTCACATATGTGAACCCCGCTCAACACACTTTGGTGATGGAGCTGCACAATCACAGGCAGGCACAGTGTTGTCACAAGTGATTGTCCGCCTTCGCCTCATCAAACATCTCCACCACTGTGGAGTGATGTGGGAGATCATGCGCACACCTCTGTTGAATTTTCACATCCTCCCAACCCACCTACTCTTCGGATTTGCACAGATTTGGCTTGCAAGCCTATTGGTTTTCACTTGGACTCTTTCCCTAGACCTCCATCCTCACGTTTTGTTGATCCTCGAGATTGTACTGTCTTGTGTTCTTCCAACCCAGACTCCTCACCTGCTGTGAACGAGGATCAAGCTATCAATGGAGTTAGTGTTATGCAGCCAGCCTGCACCATCATTCATGATGAGTGTGTGCGAGAATCTAAAGAATAGCCCACGATGAAGGGTGACTCCCTATCGACCGCACGTCATCCGCTTCATCCTGACATCCCTTGTGATTCCTTGTGAAAACTCATTTCAGTATGCTTCTACTTCCGATCATTCAGAGGACACCTCAGATGTCAGTCTGTCATTATTGTGTGGAGAGGACACATCTTCCTCAGAAAATCTGTTCAATCTGTCATTTATTTTTCTTGAAAACACGGAGGGTGAACATGTTTTCTTCTCATCTACCCCTCTGCCTGATTCATCAAATCATGAGGATGCCGACAAACATCCTAAATTTTATGATCATTGGTTGTCATGATCTGTTACAGAAAAATATCGTCACCATGATTATTTGCAGTCAGTATGGGTCTATCATCACTTATACTAGCCTCCTAAGCAAGTCTCAAACCTTAACTCTTCATGTCAAGCTTTGCAAATGAGAGAAAGACATTGAAAATCAATATTACTCTGGTTCCGCACTTTCTCCTACTTTTGCCTGCGGGCCTGCACCTTTTGTTCATATTACCCACGTATCTGCACGCTTTTTCTGTAAAGGGGTGGGTGCGTACCCCTGTAAAGTCAAAAAGGCACAATTTTATCCTAAAAAACTCACTTTTGGGTTAATTCTAGATGTTTCTAGAAGGATTTTGACGTGGGTTGTTCACTCCAAAGTGGTTCATGCATCCCAAAAGAGAAGGAGCTAATCCCTTGTTAAGAGGAGATATCCCTTTGAAGGAGGGATTTATCCCTTTGAAGGAGGACCTAGTCACTTCCCTCCATTGCACTATAAATTAAGGCATTGGGTCAGTAGCTGGGGAGGTTAGAAGCTGAACATTTTGAGGGTAAATGCTGATGGAATTGGGACTTCCTAGTTAAACTTGAGAGGAGAGATCACATACCTTTTGGTTTCATTGGGAAGTGAGTGAAACTTGTCAAAGTAGAGGAGACTTCTTGTCGGACCCTGGGAGGAGCTTGTACATCATCAAGGCACAAGTTGTAAAGTTCTTCTTCATTTGAATTAATACAATGAGATTCATTTTTCTCAACAAATTGTCTTATGTGGTTTGTTTCATAATCTCCTTGATCATTATGATGAATATGCTTTATGATATTGGCTTTTCAGGTGCTATTTAATTTGTTTGCTTGTTTGTGTTTGCAGACTTATGCTTCAAGGAAGCTCATTTGGAGCGAGGGAGCGAGGCTTCCACAAACTTGCATTGGACCCAAGGTTGGCCTAAAACACTTGTTTTCCTTTGTTTTTAATGGCATATTTAGAGAAAGATAGTTTTTGATTGGCTTGCTTGTCACTAGATATCTTTAGATACTAGGAAGGTCAATCTTGTCTGCAACCTCGACTCATTCCGCGTGACACCACCAGAGCCTTAAATTCTTTAAACCTATCAAATACTTCAGATTTCTTTTTAAGGAAATATATCCATGTATTCCTTGAGAAGTCATCTATAAATGATACATAATACACAGACTTACCCAGTGATGGAACCTTCACAAGTCTAAACATATCATTGTGCACATAATATATGTTTTGCCCTTTTATCACCAGAGGGGAAACTCACCTGATTCTGCTTCCCATAGACACAATTTTTACAGAAATCAAAATCCAGAGAGCTATTACTCATAACTTCTACCATACATTTACCATGAAGTATTTGAAGGCCCTTCTCTCCAATATGTCCAAGCCTTTGATGCCACGGCATGGTCTTCTCTCCAGAGACCAGTAGATTTTTTGCTCCACTTTCAAGAACCACAAAATTGTTGCACCCATCAACAATAGTGATACCTTCCAGCTTGTACAGATTTCCAATTCAAACTCCCCACATCAATACCAGTGCCCCTAAACCATCTTGCAGGTATCCTTCTCGAACACTATTTTTACACCTGCATCATCCATCTTTCTTCCAGAATTTAGATTTCTGACTAATGTAGGAATATGCAGAACACCCGTGTTCTAACCCTTCCACCTTGCAACTTAAAGTTTACTTTTCCGTGATCAACAATTCCAACCTTCCTATCATCCCCCAAGAAGCCATCACCATTTCTCATACTTGTAGAACCACTCTCTATGGGGAGTGAAGCGAAAGGATGCACCTGAATCAATCAACCATGCCTCATGATTTACATGTCTTCTTAAAGAAGCCAAGTACACATCCCCACCTTCATCTGAGGTGGTTTTTTCCTCTGCAGAAGGAGCATCATCAAATCCCTTTCCTTTATCAGGAGCTTTAGATTTACAGTCCCTTTTGTAGTGCCCTTCCTTTCCACATTTATAGCACACCACATTTATAGGTTTTCCTGGAGATTTAGATCTCCCTTTAGATTTAGACCTCCCACTCGATGACTTATTTTTGTTTCTATTCTGGGACTGTCCTCGTACAAACAAGGCATCACCATTCTAGCTCTCCATATTTTTCTGTCTCATCTCCTCCGTCAGTAAGGATGATACTATTTCATCAAACTACAAGGAAGTTGTATTGCTACCTATTGCAATAACCAGACTATGCCACGAATCTGATAGAGAACACAATGAATTGATGCACTTATCTTCATCTGAAATTTTAATATCAACTGATAATAACTAACTTACCATAGTATTAAATGCATTCAAAATCTTTGTCACTGAGTCTCCATCTTTCATCCTTAGGTTATACATCTTTTTCTGCAGGAACATTTTATTCACTAGAGACTTAGATTAGTACAAATTCCCTAACTTGTCCCACAAAGCCTTCGTCGTAGCTTCCCTTGATACATTTAACAATGCTGAATCTAAGACACACAACCGTATTGTGCTCTTTTCCTTCCAATCCAACTTCTTCCATTCTTCATCGGACACTCCTGTTGGTTTAGTACTCAGATCTAATGCAATCCACTGATATTTATCCACCAACAGATCCTCCATCTTGATTTTTAACAACTCAAAACTCTGACCATTAAATTTCTCCATCTCTATCTTTCCACTGCTCACCATCTTCTTTCACCACCAGAATCGATCTCATAGATCTCGCACTGAACAGGGTCTACCACAAGCACGAGAAAAACCCTCAGCAACAAAGGCTTCCCCTTGAAGCCAAAAAAACTTTGATACCAAATGTAGGTTTTAACCCTATATAGAAATTCCCTGCATACGAATTCTAAAACATAGAAAATAAATAATGTGAGAGCATAACAGATAAAACACATATACACAGAGATTTTCCCCTGGATCCCAAAACTGAGACTACCAGCTTGATTTTTCATTATGTTCCTTTCAATGTTACAACACATATTTATACATGCCGAATCATCCAATACCATGGACTGAGAAACCATCATGACTAAAACCATGGACCAAAAACCATCGTGTCTAAAACCATGTGCGAAAATCATGCACAAAATCATAGGTAGGTTGGCCCAACCTAATATAAGGTCCAAAAAAAAAAATATATAGGGTGTTGCCCCAAACCCCATAGAGTGGGGTTACCTACACCCCTAAAACTCCCTGTGACCCCCTCCCCCCCCTCCCCCGCTACGTAATTGGCACAACGAAGGGGGGGCTCTGCCCCCCTTCCAACACCCCAGTTAACTAGTGGGCTAGTCATGGAAAGAATATAACACAACCCAACAAATATAATAATCAATTAACCTTGTTTTTTAGCTATGGTTTTGAGGTTTCAACTTAAAATGGTTGTAACTTCCTCATTATGGCTCAGAGTTGCAATTATAACCCATTTCATAAATGGTGGCACAACTGAACTTCTGATGGCATTTGGTGCTACTGCAATATAGCTTACAATTAAGGCTAAATTCCACCGCAAGATAATCTGCAAAAAATAAAACAAAATGATTTCACATGACCCAAATTGTTAAAGTAGGAATTAATTAGATAAGTGTGAGGATATTTGTAAATGGTCTAAATTGTAGGAGAACTTGAGTGATTAATGATGATTAGAGAGTTGGAAATCAATTGTAACTCTTATAGGTCTCAGGATTCAAGGAACTAGAGAGGACTCTCAGGCATAAGTAAGAGTTAAAAATGGATTTCATTTAGTTCAACATCTAAGGATCTGAACTAGAATTAGTTCAACAGAACCTTTTCGTATAAAGGTAAGCCTAAAAGGCAAGGGAAAGTTAGTTAGTCAGTAGTTAGAAGAGTAGTTAGAGGAGTCAATCAATCAGACTATAAGCCTACGGGAAAGAGAAGAAAGGAAATTGATTAAAAAATTAGGCCAGGGAGAGAGACTCTTGTGTAAGTACTCATTTGTTAATACAAACAACTCGATTCAGAGTTTGTACAATGTGTACTATGTAATTGAATTATAATCTGTGTGTGGCTAGAGTGATTCTGCGTAACTTATGTTGCAGGTGCAGAACAGAGATGAAATACAAAGAAGTGTAACAGAACAACTTCCAACTACGGTTAGGTAAAAGTTGTTGAGGCAGCTCAATAGTTGCAATTATGGGTAGAGTTGTCTTAGAGATAACAATTCCAGCAAAAGAAGTGTTGGGTAGAATTGTTAGTCAACAAGAGGTTCGAGGAGAGAACCATAAGAACTTGCATTATGGCTTTGTACACATGGACAGTACAGAAGAAAGCCTTTAGTGCCTTAGTGAAGGTGGAGGAGCATAAAGGCACGAGTAGAGTTAATTGAAAGAGAGAGTTGTGATAGAAGAGCGAAGGACTAGAACCCTAAAAAAATGTCGTCAACAGAAAGTTATTGAAGAAACGACATAAAAATGAAAGTAAAGAGTTGCGGGGGTAGAAGAGGACAAATTCCCTTGATCGTGGTTGAACTCTCGTAATAAATCTTAGCCATCGATCACAATAGCCAATGCCACGTCATAGTCAACTATGAGATTAAGTGAGTGGATAAACTGTGTGCTAGTCAGAGGGCGACAGATTGTAGGATCTAAAAGCCTTGTCATCCAATGGATATCGGGCCATAAAGAGAATGAACATTAAGAGCAAGGGCGACCCGAACTTTTATAGATTGAGGGTTTATAATTCCCATCGGGTCTATAAAGCGGCTAAATGTCATGTAAGTTATCTACCTAATATCATTGTGGACCATCAGATCAAGCGAATATTGATCAATGGTTATAAAGCATCGGGCAAGTCTATTGATCAGAAAGAAGTACAGCCGTTAGATCGAGGGTGAGATCGATGGTGGATATTGAAATGAAAATAAATTGAAAAGGGTGGACCCAAAGAGGTTATAGGCGCAGTTTCATTTTATTTGAAGTCCAATTGTTATCGCATAATGCATGCAAGAGGCGATGGAGGCATGGGATGGTTTGATGTGATATTGCGATAGCCATTGATATGGTGAATGAAATCAACGGTGGGGAAGGCAGTCGCATATCGCAAGTCAAGAGTTATGAAGGCATGTTCTAGCAGTGGAGAAAGATTGCAATTGCAATAAAGGAAATCATCGGGTAATGTGCAAAGACCAAGGAAAAGGCGAAAATGCATGGTTTGCGTATATTGTGGAATATTTCTATTATGTAAACATTATAATAGAAATAAAGCGGCGATAGGAAGTTTATGGGTAAGTCTGTGACTAAGCATAGTTATAGAGTGGGGTCGGTTATATATGTGCGGGCTTAAGGATTGATTAAAGAAAAGGATGAAGGGTTGAGTATAGAGTCCCCATAGAAGGATTAACGAAGGTTTAGACTATACAAATAAAGAAATGTTTTCTCATGAATGAGATTAAATGAAGGGGCCTTAAACCTTAGCTTATGAAGGTTTGACCAAGAAAAGTACATAAAATTCATGGGACATATGAGGTTATGCATTTTGTGTGCATACTGTGGTTATAGCGGGTTTTTCCTATGTCATTGATGCCTTCTCATGACATGAAGGCTTTAAATATGAATTAGTATGTCCCTGAAACAAATTAGATTCAAAATTTATAGATATAAATGATAAAACTATGTCAATGTCTTCGTTTGATTGTTGCTTAACTCTGGCATGGGATGGTTACAAGAAATGGGATTGGAAAAAGGATGGGGAGACAATGTAGAGCATGTTTTGGATATGATTCATTTGCTGTTTGAGATCCTTTAGGAACTTGAGGCATCGACTTTGGAAATGTTTCTAGTAGAGATTCCTATGGTTTTTAATGTTGCAGTTTTTTCACCTCATGGTTATTTTGGGCAAGGAAATGTTTTAGGAATGCTAGACAAGGCACTGGTGGATAGGTAAACAATTTTTTTATAATTCCAATGTTCATTCCATGATATCCTCTCTTTATTATTTGATTGTATTTCTTTTGATTTTGGTTTGTCTATTAACTATCAAATTGAAAATACTTGGTATCATTTCCATTTAAAAAACATACAAAGCTTGAAGATGAGTTTAGTATTACACGATATTAATTGAAATCCTTTTATTTTTTTTGTGCTAAAATCATGAATATTAAAAAAGTTTACTTTCATGTTGTTATTTGAGCATAGGGTGTCTATATACTTGACCATTCTCATGCGTCAGAGAATGAAATGTTGTTGTGAATAAAACAACAAGGATTAGACATCACACTTAATATTATTTGTTTTAACAAGTTATCTACAACCTGATCTTTTTAGCATATAACTTAGTTGGCATGATTGTGCCTACATTCTATGTGAAGGTTGAATACTAAATTAATAAGGTGTTATTTTCTATGGTGACATTTTATTTATTTTGTTTATATAGGTCATATAGTGACATAGTGGCCAATATTGCCCAATTGAAGAAAACATGTTCAAGTTTCTTGCTTTATGGGGGAAAACGGCATTGACATTCTTGATGTTGAGGTATATGTTTTATAAATATTTTATAGTCTACTTTAGTTTATATTCAAGTATTCATTGATTTTCATTTCTTATACTATGCATTGTATCTTCTTTCGTTTTCAAGAGAGGAACTCAGTATTGATGGTAAGAAGCAAGAATTAAAGAAAGAGGAGAACAATTACACTGGAGCGACAAATGAAAAGAGAGAGAGGGAAGATAATCGGTCTAATGATACCCTTAGAGCCAATATCCTGCATAATACACACAAATAGAGACTAATGGTCAAGTCTTCAGAGTTGGTGAATTCACTTGCAATGCCTTGGAAAGATAGTGATAATTTTTTGAAGCGATAAAACATTATTTCATGTGTACAATGTAGTCCAACTATTATTAAGTTGGAAACTCATTGTATTAATTGAAATTTTATATAATAAATTTAAGTGGATGAAATTATTTATATTTTCAATTGATATTATTTAGTATTGTAATTAACATATATAACTCTACGTTTTCATATTAGATGAACAAGCACATTGTATGAATTTTTTTTAATTTAGTCACAAAATCATACTCATTAATTTATGTTTATTAACAATGAACACAAAATCAATCTAAAACTACTAAATTAGTAGTTTATATTGATTAATGATGAACATAACTAAATGAATATCTAAATTAGACATTTATAATGATTATTAATGAAATTAAATTCAATGAATAGAAACTATCGAATTAGTTATTTATATAATGAATATGAACCTAGCAAAAAACGATAAATGACTACTATGAATGATAAATTTGTCATTACAAATGACAACTAAATTTTGCATATATATGACTATTAGTAGCTAATTTACAGTATCTTATAACACGATTGAAATTTAGTCATATTTCTTTGGTCATTAATTGGTTTCAAACGATGACTAAATTTTTCATATATATGACTATTAGTAACTAATTTATAGTATCTTATAACATGAGAAACATTCTGTTCATTAATTGGTTTTCTCGGGTAATCATATAATAATATATTTTCTTGTATATTCTGTCATTAATTGTGGAAATTAATGACAAAAATTATGTCTAAAAATACTACTATACAATAAAATTGAGACAACCAATTAATGACAAAGCTAAAAACAACTAAAATTTGGTTGTGTTATAAGATACTATAATTAGCTACTATTGGTCACCCACTGAAAAATGGTCATTTAAATGCAAATTTTAGCCTTTTTTTAGTAACTAATTAGCCATTTTGCACTAGTGTACTAAACACACGTATACACAAACTACCCATCACGTACATGACTAGCAGTAGCATCTCCAACCAAAAATCATCCTTTCTTCTCCAATCCAGAAGGACTCCATCCAATGTTAAGTGTGGCTCTTTTAAATCATTATGTATGCTTATAAATATTGAAAAGAGTATTTTATAATATCGATAGATAAGATTTTATTGATATGGTTGCAATAAAAATTCATTACACAATGTATCGGAGTAAATACCATTCAATATTTGAGTGATAACGTGATTGCATATCAATTTGTTGAATAGTCATTAATAGCATTGGTAAGCATTAGTTAATATTTTAGTAAAGGTTACAAATTCCAAGTTTTAGCATCTTCATAAACATTGCTGTCTCTACATAGTTTCTGCACATAACACATTTTTCCTTTCTCACATTGTCTAGTACTAAATTCTTCAAATAGTTTTTGTGTTACATGTTATCATCAAAATGATTACGCAATATAATATGTCATAAACACTCATGCTAAACTACACTAAACACAAGTAAAATACATGAGATTAAATTTGATAACTGATATTTGGTAATGTATGTTACCTTCGAATAATTGTGCATTATATTTAACCTTTTCCATGCTCAAACAAATCTCTGGACTCCTACACATGTTTTGAGAAAAAATCTATAGTGGACAGTCTATAATACCAAAAAGAATGATTATGCGCGTGTACACCAAAATCACTACTCTCTGCACTTCTATGTTTGACCTCCGATAGAGCTTCATCAACATTTGTGTAGGGAGTTTTGTCCGCACTCTACATGACCTTTAATCATTTAATCATCTATATTTGGAATAGGGAGATATGAATTATTTAGTATTAAAATATTACCAATAATATAATTAACAAGTATACAGACGAATTGTGTAGAGAGACAATGCATACGGAAGTGTGGAATATCATAGAACACTTGTATTTGTTATTAAAAAATGCTTCTTCAAAGAGATTTGTGCATAAATCCTTCACTATAAAGAAAGAAACAATCAATTAACTAACAATAGAGATAGCAGTATTCGGAATAGGGACATATTGGTTATTGTATGGAAGTGCAAAACATCATGACACACTCGTATTTATTAACTAATGTTTATCTAAGAGATTTTTATATTTGGAAATGTATTTTGGCTTCGAAGTGTAGATAATTTTATTGTGTGTTATTATGTGTTAGCCTTGAGATTTTCTGCACTCACTCACAACACTCAAAGAAAGCTCTAAAATCCTGTGCATGTTGAAATTTGTATGGAGAGTTTTTCCACACTCTACAAAACATTTAATCAAGTAATAGAGACATATAATTATTCAGTATTAAAATGTTACCAACAATATCATACATGACACCCAGTCCATAACCTTAGCAGTAGAGATAGTGGTATTTAGAACATGAACATATCGATTACTATACAGAAGTGCAGAACATCGTGGCACACTTGTATTTGTTATTAAAAAATGCTTGTCTAGATATCTTTATGTGGAGAGAATTCAACATTAAGTGTGTGAAGGAAGTTGTGTGGAGGAAACTTATGTGGAGGAAGTGTGTGTGGATCTGGTTGTACCGAAGAACGAAGGAAATGTGTGCAAAGAAATCATGTGTGGTGATGGAAATACGGGAAAAATGTGGACCCCGATAATTAGTAGTAGCTATTACCCTTGTTTACTATATATGTTTATTATGTTCATCTTCCACTCTTTGTGAGAATTTTTCTTTTATTTCATACATAACATTATTATTTTGGATTAAAAATAATAATAGAGTAAGTGATAATTTCAAACATGTATGTTTAATTAAGTTTAGACATAAACTTACATAAGATTTATTTTAAGATATAAAATAATCCAAAATTATAATGACATGTTTAAAAATTATGCTTCTATATATTCAATGTTATGAATATCAACTCCTCACATGTTTTTTTTTGCTAGAGTGATCATGCTTCTTTTTTTATTCTATGTGTCTTTACTTATCATATTTTTTACTTTCTTCCTAATATGCTTATTTATGTATTATTTGTAATATATAATATTTCAAGAAAAATTTTTATTACTAAGAGGTATTCTTCCTTTATAATTGGTATTTATGTTGATTAAAAATATTTAGGTTCTCATACACCTTGAAAATTTAGATAACCACAAGAAGGTAATAGTCAACAAAAAATTCCAGTCTGCATTGAACATGAGGTGGGGTTTTGACTTTCCTTTCCACAAACTTCATGCTCTCATTAATAATCTATCTAGAGTGTTTTTTCACAAAATGGTCTCCTCTAATGATATATAGCAATACTACATCATACTTTAAGGCAAAATCCAAAAAACAATAACCAAACTTGGCTATGTAGTCTATGATGCTATTTCTTACCAAACTTTCACAATGAACTCTATGATATTATTGTTTTATTGCCTTCAAATTTTACCACCCTCCTTTATTTATTTGATTTCTACTGTGAATTGATGCCAGTGAGCTAAGGGACTACTTGAGAGATGATATAATTGAGCCATAAACTCATCATGAGCATGTTATAATATGTTGCCATTGATGGAAAGAGAAAAGAATATGATTGGAGTTTGTTAGAATATGTTGTCATTTATGGAAAAGACAAAGAAGATGATGGAAGATTGTTAGAATGTGTTGTCAAAAGAGGTGTTCATGGATGTCAAGTATTGATATGTTGTCACTGTCAAAGGTGTTGTTTCCATAAGGAGGATGTTAGATAAGTATCGAGAAAGGTGTTGTCATTAGGTCATGTGTGGCAAATCTTAGATGTTTCCAAGAAGATTGGTGAACAATAATGGTGGAGCTAATTGGTTAAGGTGTAGAGACTTTGAAATTCAATTCAGAAGATCAACTCAAGAATACTTGGAAACCACTTAGATGGATAGATCTGAAAAATATTTCTAGTGGTATATAGAAGTTCCAGAATGGCCTCTTGGATCAAATGTTATTTTTGATCAAAGTTAGGTACCCCCAAAGTCAGAGTTGCAAAGATAATGTTGGTGGAGGATCAATTTGAAACATGCTAATTTTGGAATTATTGTTGAATGTGGTGGAGCATTTTAGCATAGTGGATAGATAAATTTTTGGTTGAATGTGGCTAAAAGAAAAGTTCCAGACTATGTTCTTGTTGGCGAGAGGTGGAGTCCCTCATACACATATACACCCAGAGTGACGTAAGCCTAGGTGGATGTGGACAATCAACACAACAGAAGGAAAGTACTTCATTGGTGGATTTCAATAGTAGGGGTTCCCACGAGATAGATCACCCCCCAAGGACTTCCCCAAAAGAAAGAAAGGTGCACACATAAGGTTGAAGTCAAAATGATGTAGGGTCAGGGAATGTGGAAAAGGGAGAAGGCATTGAAAGAGTATATGGTCAAGACCCATTAAGTTTTTTAATAAAGAAATTCATCGCAAAACCAAAGGCATGATACCCTTTCTTTCTCCATATTAGAAGATGTGTGGAAACATTTTATTGGTTTGAGATTATGTGAGCATGATGTAAGACCTGAGGGCACGTGGCATGAAATTTTTGGGTTTTAAGGTGGCCGAAGGGGGAAAATATGAGTGACACATGTCACCACCCAAATGGAACCATGTGGCATTAGTGATATGAGCATGACATCACCTTAGAAGGTTTTAAGAGATGCATAGGTTATGGCATCTAGGTTGACTAGGTGTCAAGCATATGTGCTAGTTTCTAGAGTCAAGGCACCCTGGATAATATGTGATTAGTCCAAGAGTGTAGTAGTGGTACCACAGGGACATATCATTCTGACCCCAAGACCTTGGGAGGTTTCAAAGTTTACGCAAGAGAGGGTTCTCTAGGCTAATTCAACACTGGTAAATGATGGCAGTTGACGACAGAGCTAAAGAACCAATAAAATAAGGCCCAGGACATGTAACCATGGAGGCGCCTCCTTGGATGAAAATTAAAAGGTGAAAGGCGAGGACTGCGAGGATGATTCATAGATGGGAAACAGTGGTAGGTACAGTTGGAGCCAAAGAGCATTGAGGAGAGCATAAGTTAAGAGTGGTAGACCCACCAGACAGTTAATCCTAGAAGAAAATAAAATCAGGGGCTAAAGCGCAAGGACCAAGAGGTGGTTTTTTTGTAGTGTTGTAACTAAGTGCAGCAGAGGTTCATAGTTTAAAAATAAGCCCTCGAGGCTATATTGCAATGGACTGGTAGAGTCTTATCTGAAAGTGATTTTTGTTAAAGGCTTTGGCTTATGTTTAAAGAATTATTCTTTAGAATGGATCAACAACTAATTTTGGTGTTTTTATTAAATACCTTTGGGCCTAATTTCAAATATTATGTATGAAAGGGTCGACAGTGTAAAATTTAACATTTCATCGAAGCTCTTAGGTATACGTTAAGGTGTTAAAGCATGAAATACGTCAGCGACAAAGAATTTGGTGTTTATGCCAGTATGGAGGACTTTTGGAGGAACTAGTAAAAAACATAGTTTAAAGCCCTCTAAGGTTAAAAATAAAGTGATGGCAGGCCAATTAAAAGGTTTCACATGAAATCTAGTCAACATCTTAAAATTGGAGTTATACGCTATATTTATTGAAAATGGACCAAATCAGCAACACTAAAAATAATATAAAAGAGGCATGAATGAGTTAGCAGCATAAAATGGACATAATTGTAGGTATATTTTAAAAATTGGCTAAATTTGGCAGTCAGTCAGATTTAGAAAATCTCAGCTAAAATTCGTAACTTAATAGAATGGAGGAAAACAACAATTTAACTCAAATTGTTTTAGAGAGATGACATAGTAGAGTTAGAAAGCTCGGAGAGCATGTTCAGAAGACTCAATTGAAGTAGGAGAAAGGAAAAAATAAAGGTTTAATTAGCTAAAAATTACTAAAATATTAATTCCAAAATATCAGTTCAAAATCCTTTATAAGAATATTTCGAAAACCAAGAAAAGATTTTGTTAGTACAACGAGATGCATAGTTTTAGTATGCAGCAAGTGTGAAGCATAGATTAATTTTGTCATTTGAAAGGTGTTTGACAAGGAAAATAATGAATTGGTGAATAGTGTTTTGATGCATTTAGAAAATATGTTTTTATGGTAAAATTAGTAATTGTTAGGGATTGATGTTGATGTGTGTTTGGTGGGTTATTCAGTAATAAAAGATTGTAGAAGGTGTTTTTTACAGTGTATGTGGTGAGAGGTTGATGTGAGAAATTTATTTGATTATGAAAGAAAGTGACATATTGAACATAGTTTGAAAATCGATGAAATATGGATCAACAGGGCTAGCAAGTGGTAGCTTGCATTCCAAGGGTAGTAGTTGTTGGAAAATTCAAAGTGGAAACTTATTAACTCAATTTTCCTTAACCTTATTACTTTCTTGTGATTTTTGTTAGTCCTCTTGTGTTTTTATTTAGATATTTTCATCAAGAAAATATCTATAAAAAAATAGTAGCAACAGAGGACACAAAAATTGGGCTCTCAACCAGGGAAAACCCCCCCAAGGGGAAAATGCGGAAAACTTTTATCTTATTATTGAATCTACTTTCAATGAGACAAAAAATACCTAAAACCTAGACCAAGTCCTCCTTCAAGTACCAAGTCATCCCTTCCAACAAGTCCTTCCTTGATCTAGAATTAACCAACTAGAAAATGAAACTTTGACATCCCAGCTTCAATATCGCTCTTTTGGCCTGCAACTTTGGCTTGTAGTAGTTGCAGAAACCCTAATCTAGCTTACTCTTAAGACATTACTTGAACAAGAAATCTCCTCCCAAGGTCAATGAGGTCAAGATAGAGTGTTCTTCCTTCTAGAAACAAGAGACTACACTTTGTCCTACTACAACTTGGATCTGCAATTTCGACCTCCTTTACTGTTGCAGAAACCCTATAATTTTGCACGTGTCAAAAAGAGATAGCCCAAAAACAAGTCTTCTTCTTCTTTTAGACCTTCACTCTTCTTGTCTTCTTTCTTCCTAGATATATATCAAACTTCTTCCTTGAGATCGGAATTCTTGGTGAGTGATTCCTAAATGAGGTCAAACTTCTCCTTTATATAGCCTTTCCAAGGTGTCAAATTTCCTCCTTCAGGATGACTTGAAGTTGCCAGGGTTGACTTGTACTTTTGGAATTTCTAGGATTTTCTAGACTAAAAAATAATTATGTTTCCAATTAAAGTTTTCTTGGAAGGACCTTATAAAGATGATTTTGACTCCTTTGACTCATGAAAATAAATCCTAAGTCCTGATAAACCCTAGAAATATGAATATCGTGATTTTACCTACAAGACCATCAATAATAACCATGAAACCCACACTTTAATAATAATAATTTTTTATTTTCTTCTTCTGTTTTTTATGTATGATAGATATTGAAATGAGTATAATAAAAATTATGAAGACATCAATTAATTACATTTTCAACACTCCCTCTTAAATGGGGAGGTATTCATAATTGTACACGAGTACAACATCATTCTCAAACTGAAGAGTTCTCATAAGAAGAGTTGGATTGATAAGCTATTTGTAAGAAGCATCATTATAACCATCATTGTCTTTGAGGCCTAACTGGACAAGCTCTACTTCATTCAAGAGAATTATGTTGGGAGGATTTATATGTGACACTAAACTGCCTATTCAAGGTACATACCCCATCTGGATGTTCATAATGTATGTTGTTTTATGACTATTCTTATCTTGGATCTCTAATCCTAAGTCCTCAAAGAATAGAATTCCTCTTTGACCACTCTTCTCTTGGATCGTTGTCCTATCCTCAAAGAGTGTCACTACCTTTCCTTTCATGGATTTGGTATCCTTAAGGATACCATACATGCTTATCCAATCCTCCAGCATTCTCTTTTCATTGCCTGAAGAAGAGAATGAACATGTGATTTCCAACATGACTCCCTCTCAACGAAAGGATATCCTTATGCCCTATTGCCTAGGGAATTTATCTGTTCTCCTATTTAAGGAGACTTCTTTGCTTTCTCTTAAAACAATAGAAGATTTTAGACTTTCCTTCTATTTGGGAAGTCAACAACACAAGCCTTATAGCTTGTCTTTATAAGAGTATCAACTACTTTTTCTTCATAGCTTCATGGATCCCTCTCTTCTTTACATCTCATTGTATTGAACATTCTTTGCGTCAAGGTATCATGGAGCCATATTAACTCTTCAATTTTGTGATAGGAACCAAGTCACCTTTCTTGCACATTACTTTCATCTTGTCATCATCATTGAAGGAATTCTACTAAGCCTTTCCAAACTTCAATTTGACCATAGCTTCCTCGTGAAGGTGATCTATTTTGACCTTTAAGTTATCTTCTTGCACTTCTACCTTTTAATCCCAATATGGACACATCTTGACTTCACAGTTGCGAGGTGCCAGATATTGATCTTCCCTCAAAATTATTCATACATTTCCATCGATACAGTTGAACTCGCCTCAACTGTCATCATGTATTCCTACAACATTCTTTCAGGTAGAAAAATAATATGATAACCAGATAACCAAAAATAATTAAAAATATACTTACCTCCTTATGGTGACCTTCTCGTCTAGATATCAACATCCTTATGGTCCACCTCCACTTGAATCTTACTTCATGCATTAGAGTTCCAAGGATTTAACTTGATTACCAAGTTACGACCTTTTCTTCTAAATATTATAATGGATGTTAATCATTATTTTACATATTCTAGAGAACTAAGTATTAATCTTTTATGAACTCTTAAGTAAGTCAAATTCTTCCTTTTAAACATCATACAATCATACTAAGCATGTTACAAGATTCTACACACATGAATATTAACCAAGAGTCACTTCCAATGTGTATCATTATGCCTTGTATTACATCATCTAGCAATATGTCTCATAATGAGCCTACTTCCTAATCCATGGCATTCCTTCATCCCTTTAACAATATTGTTTCCACATTACATAGAATGTATACTATCCTTATCATAATGCTTCTTCCAAGAACCTTCCGAAATGATGTTCTCTCCAGGATCTCCATATAAGGAAGATGAATACCTCTAGCATAATTTTAGATAATTCCTAGATGAACAATATTCAAAATGGTTTATCTATCGACTCTTAAAGATTGGATCATTTCTACAAAAGACTTAGCCAAGTAGACTCTACATATGCTACTACCACATGCTTCTCTCTATGATGTTATGCAGAATAAAGATTCATTTTAAGGTAAACAATAATTCATGTTATCCTGAAGGAAAGATTAATCCTCATAAATAACCTCACAAACATTGTGCCTTCTTCAATAATAAATATCTTTCACGACTTCTTTCTTCAACTTCTTCTTAAGTTCTCCCATTTCTTCACCTACATGAGCCTCGCTTCTTTTGTTTCTTTTGTTGTTATTTTTCCTTGGAAAATCCCTCTTAAAGTTTCAATATTCATTGCACTTAAATCATTGAACCTTGGACATATCTTTCTTCTTGGACTTCCTAAAGTTTTCCTTTTGTAGCTTCTTGACTCGAGCTAGAAAGGCTTGAGACTGTTCATCTCATCCAAATTCATCTTTTACCTTGATCCTAGATTCTTCCAAAATGCATAGAGCCCACAACTCATCAAACATAGTTGAACATTTCTTAGATTATATGCGTGTTTCAAAGCTTCTCCATTCTAGTGGCAATGCATTTAATACACAGATGGTCATTTATGAATTAGAAATTTTCTCTCCAAGCCCCTCCAAGTGATATATTAATTGACAGATATTCATGAGAAAGGATGTCATGTCTTCATCCTCTGATTTATTCATCCTGTATAGCTTATTTTGTGAATACATATTTTGTCCTAATGTATTTACATTGTACAAGTTCACTATCTTATCATACATAGCCTTGGAAGTTTTCAAATTTGTAACAAATGGAACAAGAGGATCTTTAATGGATTCAGCTATGATCCTTTGTTCCCTTACTTTCCATTTCTTGTACTTTTATTGTTCTTGAGTCTTTTTTTTGCTAGGTTTAGTAATTTCCCCAGTTACATATTCCAGTACCTCATGTTTTATAAGCGTCAGGTCAGCCCTTTTATTCCATGCTAAGAAATTTGATGCTCCAACTTATTTCTCTCCTTGCAGAAAGAACTAATATTACTTGCTATTCATACATAGAGTAATAACACTACTCTTAATTGATAACCAATATTATCCTCTTCCTTGATGATGTCTTCAACCTTTCTTGATGCCTTCGAGACCTTTGAAGAACTTCCAATAATGTCCTTGAAATATGTTTCCTAGGATTCCTCCAACAACAACTTTTAAGAGTGATGAATGATACTAAGATGCTTTTGATGCATCCTTCAAAGATTCATTTCAGTGATCCTTAAATATATCTCCTCCTCTCAAGAGACGACCTTTATTGTAGTCTTCCCCTCAAGCCTTCCTTTGATGGGAGCTTGATGTAGTCATGATGTTTTTCTTTTTTCGATGTAGAAACCCTCCTTCCAGATCAATAGGTATTATACCTTTTTTTCTTCCATAAATGATTCCCCGTGTTAAGAAATCCCTTCCTTCTGTCCAAGAGATGATCCTTCCAGTTGCCTTCCTATCCACCTTAGCTCTGATAACATGTACAAAAATTCAAAGTGGAAGCTTATTAAATATATTTTCCTTAAACTTAATATTTGCTTGTGAACTTTGTTAGTCTTGTTGTGTTATTTATTTATATATTTTCACCAAACAAATATCAAGAAAAAAAATAGTAGCAACAGAGGACACAAAAATTAGGCTCTCAAATAGGGAAAAACCCCTCCAAGGTGAAAACC
This sequence comes from Pinus taeda, assembly GCA_000404065.3. NCBI lineage: Eukaryota > Viridiplantae > Streptophyta > Pinopsida > Pinales > Pinaceae > Pinus > Pinus taeda. The sequence goes on from APFE030089595.1 coordinate 75,893, forward strand.
CAAAAAACTCGTCTTCTAATAGAATTTGGTTTCAGTGGAATTACAAAGACCCAAAGCCTAGACCAAGTGCTCCTCCAAGTACCAAGTTATCCCTTCCAACAAGTCCTTCCTTTATTGAGCACTAACTAGCTTCAAAATGTAACTTCGACCTCCCAGCTTCAATATTTCTCCTTCAACCTCTAACTTTGGCCCTGTAGTACTTAGCTACACAAACCCTAATCTAGCTTCCTCTTGAGACCTTCCTTGAAAAATACAACTCCCCCCAAGGGAAAATAAGTCAATATAGAGTGTTCTTCCTTCCATCAATAAGATATTACACTAATTCCTACTACAACTCATATCTACAGTTTCAGCCTCCTAATTTGTAGCTACAAAATCCCCAGAATTTCACTCGTGTGAGAGAGAGATAGCCCAAAAAAAGTCTTCTTCTTCCATACCTTCACTCTTCTTGTATTCTTGCTTCCCAGCTATAGATAGAAATTTTTCCTTGAATCAAACTTCTTGGTGAGCGAGTCATAAATGAAGTCGAAATTATCCTTTATATAGCCTTTCCAAAGGATTGAATTCCCTCCTTTAGGCTAATTTGAAGCTGTCAGGGTCGACTTGTAGTTTTGGAGTTTCCAGGAATTTCTAGACTCAAAAATAATTCTTTTTTGAATTACATTTTGCCCGGAAGGGTCTTATAAACATGATGTTGACTCCTTTGACTCATGACAATAAATCCTAAGACCTAACAAACCTTAAAAGCATGAAGAACATGATTTTACCTAGAAGACCATCAATAAGAAGCATAAAACTCGTGCTTTAATAATAATAATTATTTATTTTTTTCACATAGGGTATATATTGAAATGAGTACAATAAAAATTATGAAGACCAAAACTAGTTACATTTTCAATAGTAGTCCCTTTGAGTAGTAGTTAATAAACAAGAAGGGAAAATGGTCCCTTTCAGTAGTGGTAGATAAACGAGTAGGGTTAGTAGTCCCTTTCAGTGGTAGATGATAAATGAGTAGGGATAGAATATACTTTTAATACCAGATGGTAAACCTACAAGTGGAAGATTGTGGGCCAATGATGTAATAGCAAGTTGTAGCTTATGTTTTCCAAAGTAATCAAAAGAAAATTGATGGTTTTATATGTGTTTCACATGTGTATGAAGATGATTATGATGTTATGTTTTACATGATTTATTTATGATGTTAATTACATGAATGGTTGCTAAAGTGATTGAAGAGTATAATTTTTGAAGAGTTGTATAATTTGGTTACACTATTGATTCAACCCCCCTCCATTAGTGTCCAAGTTTCCATTGTTTCTAACAATTGTTATTAGAGAAACAAGTTTCCTTTAGGGTCAGTTTAAATATAGTTGGAAGGAATATCTGGGATCATAGAGAACTAGGACTTTATTTCCTCAGATGAAGTTCCATTTTTTAATGAATCAAATTACACAACTTAGAAGGTAAGAATGAGAATCTAATTGAAAAATATTTACTTGGATGTATGGCTATCCATGGAGAATGGATTAACAGATAATGAGGTTGATGAAAAATCCAAGGAGGAAATCTTAAGTGGGTTTTCCAAGTCATATTTTGAGAAAGTAATATTTTGTGAGACTGCTAAAGAGATCTGGAATGAGTTGTAGTCCATCTATGATACAAACATATAAGTTGCATGTGATGTCAAGGTACTTTCTCTCAAGAATGGAGAAGTCAAAGATTCGAAGAGTGTTGAAGATCATGAATAAGAGGATGGTTACCTTGTATCAAATGGCCAATTTTTTTATCAACACACAAATAATACCAAGGTGATGCAATCTACAAGTATGTTTTTTAATTTTTTGTTATTGTAGAAAAATAGGCCATTTATCTTTTAGTTTCTCAATTGCAAGTACTGGTGAACGAGAGAGTTTCTCATCTAATAGTAATGAACAAGGAACGAATTTGATAGAAATAAAAAATATAGGCATTGTTCAAGAATTCAATGGGCCCACCCTTGGTGGAGTGGTAGATAGGACATCTCGTGTGTCAACAGAAGAGTCAGCGAGGGAACAAGATATTGAATACATTGTGAGTTAAATAGAAAATTGTTTTGAATCTAGTAGGTCCTTTATTGAGTTGGAAGATCTTGAAGAGAATATTTATTTAAGAAGGAAACTCATATCAACTTTTGATGAGATCAAGAAGCTTAAAACCTAAAATCAGAAACTAGAAGTTGATATCATTTTGTTAAAAGAGAAAATGTTGAAATAGCATAAGAATTCAAAAATATTTGAAGCTTTGGATGAAATTTGAGGAAAGCAAAGCCCCCCCATGATAGGACAAGTTTGATTTGTGGAAGTAATTTAGAAACAATATTAAAGGGACCCATAAGCTTTGATAAAGAATGATCTAACAACATTGTAGTAGCATGGAAGAGAACGCAAAAACAAAGGACAATCAAGTCACTATAAGTAAAGACAAATGTATGAAATCCCTCATTAGTTTTTGTTGTAGTAATGTAAGGAACTTTTCTGCTATGTGTCCAAAGAAGAATAAGAAGTTGTGATAGCATAGATGGAATGCTCTATTTTAGCAACAACCATGAGTTTCTTAGATAAATTCAAATAGAAATGTACATAGATCCTTTTCCCATAAAGTATAGAATTTTCAAAGGAATAACAAATCCAAAGAAGTATCTAATGGATATGATACCAAAGGATATGATAAGAATAATTTGTTTTCCACCCTTATAAATAATGTTGAATGCTACAAGTGTAATAATTTTGGGCACTACGCAACTGCATGAAAACTTGAAAAGAAATCCCCTTTCCAAAACATTACAAGCATAGGTATGGATCATGTTGGGAGCGATCAAAAACAATTGCGCAAGATTTATTACAAAAATTAAGAAGAGAGGCAGGTCGAATGGTTCATGGAGGCAACATAGATCAATGTTTGTCTTTAAAGATTATTAGTAGAAAATTAGTAAATCAGAGCCTAAAATTTATGTGGTTGATCTCTATTATATAAGCTGCGACATAAAAATAATTCAATCATATAAGCTAAGCAACAACATTCCATTTAGTTTTCCAACATAGTGTAGGTGAAAACAAAACGCAAACAATTAGTAAGAAGAGAAATAGGTAATTTTCATATTGGAGTTAACTGGTGCTAACAAGAGGAAAAATTAGCAGTTAATATGCTAAAATTATGATAGGAAGTCACTCATTTAACCAAGAGTACCATATCAGGGTAGGAAATCAACTCATGGGCTTGACCAAGTAAAAACTGAGCATACCCAGGTGTAGAAGAAAAAGGGAGACAATATTCTTAGGGGGACTAGATCCCTTGTTCCTCTTCATTGAAAAGAAGAGGCTGAATTAAAGAGAATTCATAAGGAAAGATGTAAGGAGTAGAAAGGAACATGCCAAGTAATGCATTTTAGGGTTACGGGAAGTATGCCCCTTTTTTTCCTTAGTTTATAAAATTGTTGAAGTAAACTAGTGTTCCTGAAAATTGTGGTTGATTATAAAGAAATTAAGTAGTATGTCTTTTGGTTGATTCAATGATGTTGTCAAATCAAATTATTAGTCTGAGTATATATAGTGATGATATAACATAGATGATGATTTGTTTACTATCTAAGTTTCCTAGTCTTGTGAAAGTATTTTTATAGTTTCCTAATGCCAAAGAGGGAGCATAACCACAAGGGGAATATACTCAAGTTAACAGTTGGGTATCATATTACTCAATTAAAAATTGGTATTAGTTTTTTGTTGCTTAAAGATAAGCATGGGAGACAAAGATTGATGGTGTTGTTGCTACAAATTAATGTTGTTTGAGTGATTAGAGTTTAATTTTTAGATATGATGAATGGTACGATTTTTGTGAAGCTTCTAATACATTACATTAGTAATTGGTATCAGACATCATATTTGAGGTGAAAAGAGCATGATTACATGGGAAGGATACTAAATTAACATTTTCTCAATAACTGGTAATAGTGGTATCAATTAATCAATTGGTGTCACTGGTCTCAAAGCTATTAACACTTGGTATCAAGTATTAACAATTGTTATTAATTGTCATTATATTTTTGTGAGAGTTTGGTATTCATATTCTTAGTAGGAGATTGTCATCCCAAGTGTTGTTAAGAGAGTCTTAATTTCAATGCGAATGTTTATGTTGAGTCAAATTAATATGGTGAGTCTATTGTCATTATAAGTTTGTCAAGCAGAGTATATGCTAAGTAGTTGGGCTAAGCATTCATTTTTTAGAGTCCCTCTATGTTTGTCATATAAGAACTTCTAAGTGTTATACTTTATTGTTCATGAGTTGACAACTTAATGGTGTCAATCATGCATAGGATAGATTATTGTTGTTGCTAGAGGTCAAGGCTATGTGTCTAAGAAGAGGCATTATTATGAATGTAAGTGTAGCCATGATTTAGACTAGCAGACGTGATTTTTATCATTGCTTATTTGTAGATGAATGAGTTGTTTTAACAAGAGATCCCTCTTTACTGCTTGAGGTAGAGATTGAGAGTAATTAATCGTCTCCTTTCAACTCAATATTCTGCACATGAGATAAAGGAAGCTACTTAGATCAGATCAGAGATACTTGAAGTTTTTAGCATAAGAAGCCCAAGTGATTGGTGAAAAATAGAGGTTGAGTTAATTGGTTAAGTTGTAGAGAATTTAAAGCCATTTTTAGTTCACCACATCAACTCAAGTATAATTTCAATCCAATCATATGTATAGATCTCCAAAAAATATTTTCATGGGTATATAAAAGTTCCAGAATGGCCTCTTGGATAAGAATTTATTATTGGTAAAATTCATGTACCCCCAAAGTGAAAGTTGTAGAGCTAATGCTGGTGGAGGACCAATTTGGAGAAAGTTAAGTTTGGCATCATTGCTAAACACAACAAATATTTTTAGCGAAGTGACTAAATAAATTTTTGGGCAAACACTACTAACAACAAAGTGGAGGACTGTGTTTTTATTGGCCAGAGGCAGAGCACTAGATACACATATTCCTGGTGGAGAGTTCCCTCGATGGTTCCAAAGGTGGACATAAAGGGAGTGCCTGAGATGATATCACCTAGATGGAGGTGGACAATCCACACAACAATAGGAAAGGCTTTCATTGGTGGAGTTCAATAATGGGGGTCCCCATGGGATAGCTCACCCTAGGAGGACTTCCCTAGAAGAAACAAAAGTTTGTGCATAGGTTTAAGCCAGGATGTCATACGGTTGGGGAACATGGGAAAAGGAGAAGGCATTGATAGAATATATGGTCAGGACCCTTTAAATGTTAATAAAGAAAATTTTCGCTAAACCAAAGGCTCAAGACCCTTTCTCTCTCTATATTAGAAGATTTGTGGCAGTATTTTATTGGTTCAAGATGATGTCAACATGATGTTAAACCCGAGTCACATGGCATGCATTTTTGGCATTTTCAGGTGGTCAGAGGGGTCAAAACTAAGTGACACGTGTCACCACTCATATGGCACCATGTGGCATCAGTGACGTGAATATGATGTCACTACGAAAGATCTTAAGAGATGCACATTCTATGGAATTTGAGCTAAATAGGCCTAGGGAATATGTTGTAATTGTTAGAGACAAGTCACCTTGGCTGGTATGTGATTGGTCCAAGAGCGCAACAATGGTTCCACAAGTACACATCATCCTGGCCCGGGGACCCCAAGAGGTTTAAAAGTTTGCACAACATAGGGTGCTCCAGGTTGACTCAGCTTCAGGAAACAGTGGTAGGTAATAGTAGAGCTGAAGAATGAATAACATAAGGGCTAGGACACATAACCATGGAATCGCCACCCTGAAACAAAATTAAAAGGTGAAAGGTGAGCACTCTCAGGATGATTCATCACTAGGAAATGGTGGAAGGTACAATCAGAGTTGATGACCAATGGAAAGAGCACAAGTGAAGGGTGTCAAACCCACCAAACACATAATCTCAAAAGGAAATAAATATGGAGGCTAAAGCATAAGGAATGGGATGTGGTTTTGTTGCAATTTTGTGACTAAGCGTAGCGAAGGTTTGTAGTTAAAAAATAAGCCCTTGGGGCTATATTGGAATTGACTCATAGAGTTGTATTTGGTAGTGCTTTTGGTTAAAGTGATTTGGTCTATGTTTTGTTATTCCCCTATACCAATAGGTGTCATATATCATGATTGACTTGCTTTAAATCTAAAATATCTTCATACCTTTGCTTGTTGCAAATGTTTTTCATATTTGTGAGAAACAAAAAATAAAAAAATGTAAAGAGGGTATACCCTAGAAAAAGAATAAAAGGGTAAAAATAATAAAGAAAAGGTCAAAAAATGAAAGAAAATGAACCCCAACAAAAAGAAAAAACCAGGAAAGTGTGCAAGTCTAAATGCCACTACTTTACTTGTTGTATAATAAAGATTATGTGCAGCTTGTCACCTATGCCACAAACCATGGTAGCCAAATAATTTAAACTTGGTTATTCCATGTTTTCAATTTCATGTTTATATAAATGGAGAATAAAATCTGACCAAACTGTTTAATCTTCGCAGATAAGTAGATAGGTAGAGTGAATAAAAGGAGCTCAACAGTTTAATCTGAGCTCTTGGATGTAATAAGTGTAGATTTAGATAGATATCACCATGTAAAAGAAAAGAAAGTGTGAAAATGGTTTTCCAATTTAAGTGCACCATAATAAAGAAGTGAAAATGATAGGATAAAGTAGGTAGGCTAAGTAGATGATGGTTGCAGAATAGATGTGTGGTGAATTGTTAAGTTTAATGCTTAAATCTTTTGCTTTCATCACTTGGACAAAGCACAATTCACATTGGGGACAACACATCAAGCAAACAAAGTCAAAATAATTAACTTTCTTACTCCATTTTTCCCTAAAAATTCACTAATTTCCCCTAAGTACTAAAGGTATCTACAACAAGTCAGAGGGGCTTAGAGCATTTCACTGACTTTTGGAGGGACTGGACCCTCGGCCCAATAATTTGGAAATGCCTAAAAGTACTTATATCCCCTTCATCAACAATTACCCCTTCATAAAGTCACTCATCCTCTTTATGAAATTTTTCCTAAGTAAAATCCTATTTTACTTAGGGAAATCAAAATATTTTATCTCTAAACCATATTAGCCTAAGTAATGTTGTATGATGAACACATTTTCAAAAACATTTAACTTAGTGCATTTCACATTCCATAAATTATATTAACTTTTAACTTGTATTATTATTTAACTCTCGAAAAAAAATTATTCCTTCCTCGTATTATTATTGAAAAATAAAATCCCAAAAAATTACATATCCCGCCCCATGGTTTGTGAAATAAACCACAATAAAAAGTCAATAAGTGGGATTAATCAATCCAACTATAATTAATTAAGAACCCAGTCCCCGCCATATTAATAAAGGGATTAATTAATCATTCAGATTAATTAATAACTTTCTCATCCAATCACATCTTCCTCGATGTAATTAAAGACTTTTTAATTACCATCGGGCCCGTTTGTTAACCTTCTACCACTTCTCGTTGCCAACCACCATCAGATCAGATCTCCCAAATCCAACAGCCTTCGCTCGTATTGCACGAACCTTTTGGTCGGACGTTATACACGTGATATGAGCGGTTTTCTCAAATAGTGTTGATGCTACATGTCAACCGATCAGTGGAATCATGCAGCCCTCCCTCAATACCACCAACCTCCCATAAGCGGTGCGACGAAACCTGCTTACTTCTTACCACAAACAATAAAAAACGTCAAATCACTCACGCTGACGCAACTTGTCCATGTTACAAACCCGCCAAAAAATTGACTTTTCATAAAAAACAAAGTATAATCCATTTTCGCCCTTTATCCTGAACAACCCACGCATGCAGTCAGTACGTATAAATCAACTAGCTCGTACCCAAACCATCAACTACCCTGAATGTTGCCGCCTAATGCCGCTCCAGTCCATTGTATGCTTCCAGTCAACGAGTTCACCACTACAAGTCGCTCAATAACAGATATTTACTAGTTTTCTCCCAGAAACCTTGTTATATGCTAATAATTCCTCCAAATTGCTTTAAAACCCAACATTTTCAGTATATTTCAGTTGCTGAGCATTAGTTTAAAAACTCCCAGATACCTATGTTCTCAACAATTTCAGTAAAATATCCCGTTTCATTTCTGAATCCACAAGAACCAGAAATGGAAACCCTCATGGCCCTTGATGTAGCTCCAATCACTACTCCTCACAGAGACTTGGACTACCTTCCATTAGCAGATAAAGACTTCCAAATAAAAGACCTTGAACCTGATAAAAACCTCTTGAAGGTATATTGTTGATGCCGAGACAATTACATGAACAATTCTAATGCCATAGGGCTTTTGGAATCCAATCTCCCAAAGTACATATTCCCTTCTGTGCACATTTCCCTAGAGATTATCCACCAATGTCAGGCCAATTATAACCCTAACCTCAGAGCTATAATGTTCCCTAACTAGTCGGTCTTGTTTATCATTACTGTTGATTCAATTAATGAAATGTTATAGCTTCAGCCTGGCCAGAACCTCACCCCCATTTCCATTGCAGAATTACTTGAAAAATCCACCAAAATGTCCAATTATGAACTCATCCGTATTTGCCATACCTTCATGGACAAGAATCATCTACCCAAAGATCCCCCTCCGTACCTAAATTAATTTTTCAGTGATATAGGCAAAGATATTGTTAATATGATTGTTTCCTTTATGGGTTTCAATACTACTGAGTTTATTGATGAATTGACCCTAGTTCTCATGTCTATCTTCACCCCTGGACAACCTCATGTTGTCAAATATGACTATGCTATATTCATTGCTGAAAAAATCTGTGACCAGTTCATGAGGCTAGAAAAATGAGAGAGTGTTTAAGTATTCTACAGTCATATATCATCTCTTCGTTTACTATCAATCTGACAAGTTCCCTTTCTCTGTGCATAAGCTTGATACAAAAGGTAGCCCTAGGTCAGTCATTTTCTAGACCTCTATATTGCATGACTCGCCTCTTCTCCCTATTCATTTATAGATTTCATTGATCAGTTTGTGCATCCTATAACTACCATACTGACATGAAGTTCTCCTCCTAGAATCAGTGATGATATCAAAAGAATCCTTCAGTTGTCAAAGCAGTATAGGATAGGTGACTGGTATTTATACCAGAATCATACTGAGATTAGAGTATATGGGTGTGAACTACCTCCATACAAATTTCCCAAATATGTCCCCATGATAATATTTGGCATGGAGTACTACAGGCAAATAATCAACTCTGATCAAATCCATTTCATAAAAGCAAAGAAGGAAGCCCAACTGAGAATCAAAGACCACTTAGGCCCATTTGTGTGTAGTAGCAAAAAAGCAGAACAAATCATAGAAAGGAAGATGCATTTAAAGAAAAGCTTTTCTTGGGCCTATGATCCTCACAGTTTCATCTGTGATAGAAGGACAAAACACAAGTTATCACCTTATATCCATCACAACATCCCTGAAATAGAACAGTATGCCAATATGAATGGAGGGAAGGGACATTGATAGAGCAAGATAGTGATAAAGTTGAAGTTGAGAATGTGATGAAAGATTTGGAGAAAAGACTTGACCTAGACTCCTTTGTATAAGTGCATACAGAGTCTTCCCAAAGGCCAGCCCAGGAAACCAGTGCTCCCACAGTCGAGCATTCATAGAGGCAAACTCAGGAAACATGTACATCTACATCAGAACATTCATCTACATCAAAACATCCATCTACATCACAACAACCATAGACAACAGAATAGCCAGAGAAATCAGAGCAACAGCCTGGAATTTCTATAGAGTTAGACCCACCATAGCCACATCTAGCTCAAACTAATATGGGAAATCCTCTAGTACTACAAACTCCTCTAAATGAGGAAAAGAATCTAAAAAGAGATAGGGAAGTAGCTACCCCTCCAAGCATACCTATAGATCAACCCTTTCTAAGAGGCAAAGGATGAATCCATATCCTAAGGAGGAATTCATTGGAGAAACTACAAAAAGCATGAGAAAGGAAGAGACAGATAGTTTACAAACGTTTCCAATAGGTGTAACACCCTCAAGTTCACATAGGCAAGAGCTAGAAAGACAACAAAGCATAGAAGTTTCATTTCTCAGGTCTTCTTCTGAGAAAACTATAGATATAAAGGGGAAGTTTAAGGAAATCAAGACAAATAATGAGCAACTAAAGGCCCAAGCCTATGCTCAGTACTTAAAGATGGCCCCTTCAAACCAAACCAGATTGATGTCAGCCTTTGACAGCAAATGAACTTCCTAAAGCCCACAGTGTTGTAGCGAAAATCCTTGGGATATTATCTTAAAACTGACTTTAAAGTCATGGCTAAAGACATTCACCCTATTGATCAAATTGAATTACACAAGCAAACAGGTGATATGGTCTGATCAACACTGATCAACAAAGCAATGATCGCTCATAGATTGCAAAATTCATTGAGCAACACTACAGCCCAATTGCATTTGGAGAAAGCTTCCTCAGAGGAAAAAGATAACAGGATAAAATCATTGGAATAATTAGTAATTGAGCTGGGTCATGACCCAAAAGATGTTAAGGTAGTAGAAAACATAATTAAGAAAAACAATGAAGAGATAGCTGCACTTAGAAAACAATTGAAGTTGCCACCACTCATTCACCCTCAGACTACTGAAGTGATAGAGAAGAAAAATGAAGAAGAACTTATGGACTTGGTCCTTAAGTTAAAGGAGCAACTTAAGGAAACAGAGCAGGAATTGGAGAAAGCAGTGTAGTCAAGGTAGAGTGAGTTGACCACATAGCCTCAAACTGTAGTGCCAGTATTTTCAATAGCATCCCTTCCACACTAGAAACTGTTTTAGCACCAAACATTCCTTTGGCAACAGCTACACCCATAGAGGCAATAGGTACATCACAAGCGGGTACATCAACACAGAGCACAGAGGACTTAATAAAGTCAATGGAAGAAATGAAACTCCAAGTAACAAAGCTGTAGAAAGTAAAAGAATTCACTACTTTGGAGCAAAAATATGATATATCCAAGATGAATTATGCAGAAGAAATAAGGAAAAACAAAAGCATGACACAACAAATCAAAGCATTAGAGAAGGACCTGACATTTGACAGGCCTTTAACAAAGATCAGGAGGATATTATGGACCAATATCATTAATTCCATCAATGATATTTGGCCATCAATTCAAATTATTTTGAACAAATTGATTTAGTAAAGCTTGCTCTTGAAGAAATTGAAAAGACCAAAGAAGAACTGGGCATGAAACCTGAGGAAGCCATCAGATTAATCAATTTTCTGAACAGTAAAAATAGGCAATAGTTAGAACAATTAGACATTGAGGATAAGACTACTACCATCCTCGAAATAAAGAAAGTGTTGACCAAAAGGAATCTGATGCAAGGCCTGGAACGAAGATGTCAAAGCTTGTAGGAAGATATAAATGAGTTCATGAAAAAATTTGACATCTTAAGAATGAAAGGACTCCCTAGTCCTTTAGTCATCAATGATAAGTTAATGGTTCAGATTGAGTACATTAGCAAATTACATCAGTAGGCTAATAGTCAAGCTAGTTCATCTTCAACCAAGGCATTTCCAATAGGGAAAGTGTTGTACGATGGTTTAGAGAACCTCTTTTTCATTGAACATGAAGTAAAACACTTATTATCGGTATAGCCCAATTTTGTAAAATATACAGAAGCAGATCAAATTTACAGGAAGCTGACAAAAACAAGAATACCAAATGATGATTGGTGGTCCAACATGACTGACATCCTATAAATCACCATGGTAAACAGTTAGGTAAATAGAAATATTTACCATAGTAAATTTTGGTAAAAAGGATGAATATTAGTGAACAAGTAAAGAGTATCAGTTAAAAAGATCAAATCAGATGTCCAACATAGAGTTACTAAGACAACAACAAGATGCAGATTCCTAAAGCATACCTCCGACTTCTTCAATAAAAACAGGGACATCAAAAATTAGTTCATTATCTGTCACTATATTCGAGACCATCTATCTCTATATTTGTGTAAATAGATATTTTATTTTCCTAGAATAAATCTCATTTAGTTATGAAATATTTTGATGTAAATTTTGTATAAATACTTCTTTATTTGAAGTATTAGGGGTGGATTCTACAACATTTCTATAGACATTTTCTTCTAAAATTGAAGTGCTATTGTACCAACATTTGTATGGCTTGTTGGATCAAGGAATAAAGCTAAGGCAGTTTATAGGATACTTGTGTCAAACAGAAATCAAATAAGTATTCTATATCTCTTATGTTTTACTGTTTCCCTTCTGTTCATTAATAATCACATGTGTTTTCATGAAATCTGAATGATAAATGAAATAATGATATTTTAGAAGTTGCTTTGCTGCAATCTGTTTTAAAAGGTTTATCTTTCTTAATGTTTTCTTCTAGAATATCATAGTTAGGGAATTATTAAATGCTCTCTTGCTTTCATAGTTTATCACAGTGATCCATTTAACAAAGAATACTTAATTGCTCCTTGTTAATGAGAACTCTCTATTATGCATATTAAACCTGGTTAAAGGATTCTTCATTGCCCTTTCTCCATGTTTATTACTATTTCATCCATCCATTTGGACTTGGCATTTTCCTTTTCTTTTACTACCTTGCCCTGTGAATTTTGCCTTTAGTAGTTTTATCTGATCCAGTTGAGCCATCACTCGATTTGACTCCATAGCCCAATGGCTTGAAGGCCTTGTTCTATCCATCTGTTACTAGAATTCCACCACCCAAGCAAAATCCCCTAAAAGCTTTCATAACTAGCCTAATATCCCATAAAACAAAGCTAAATCATAAAGAGAGAGCCCTCTCTGAGTACAAATTGGCTAAATTCTGTACTTAAAATATTGGTTTGTGGTTACCTCGAAGTGTCCCTTCTTTTGATAGCTTCTAAGGGAAAATCTAAGTGATAACATAGTGGCGACCATACTAGGGAAGACCAATTCCTCGATCAAAACAAATCTTTAAGAAACACAATGTTTGATTACATGCATCTTAAAGAATTCATAGAAATTATTTTGATGTCTTTATAAGAAATTGCAAAACGAAAGACCTGAAATCTGGCTTTAGAAAGAACTCGGTACACTAGGGCTAATCCTAACCCTAATCCACCCCTAGTGTTCGAGAACCCCAATTAGATCCCCATAATTCTTGGAAGACAAGAAAGCTTTGTTAGTCCTCGACCCATATTCAGATCCCAATCCTTTCCTGTCAAGTGGCTTTACCTAGAAGACCTATCCTTTGATGAGTACTTTGAAACCTCTTTGTTTTGGACTTCATCCGACTCTGAATTAATAGACCAAGTCCAAGACCCAGATTTCATCAGAAAACTCGAAATCTAAAGAGCTAATTTGTCAATTGACCAATATTTGTAAAACTCACCTCAATCTGATCTTAACACTGAAGGAACCCCTAATCCTTCTGTAGTCAATTATTTTTCTGCAAGCTCCTCATCCGTCCCTCATATCTCTCAACCTCAAACCACTTCACAGTTGATTTTAACCCCTAGTCCTCCATCCACACCCCAAACATCCATCGTTACCCCAACTCTAGTCTTTGTTTCAACACTACCTATAGCAATGGCCAACAGATATCCTCCCCTAGTACTACCAGCCAATTTAGGTGCCATGCCTCAGGACTACCAAAGTAATATTACTACTTTTGATGGCACTGGAACCTATATAGCCCAGTAACACACCAAGAAGATGACTAGTTATTTTGAAATTTATGAAATAGATACTACTGATGTGCAAATGAGAATATTTGTTCAAAGTTTTTCTGGGGAGGTTAGAACCTGGTTCAGAGCCTTAACACCCAATAGTATAGATAGCCTAAGAACTCTTTATCAATAATTCTTGAAAATATGGGAAAAGAGGAAGTACCCCCTTCAGATTTTATTTGAATATGAAAACCTAAGAAGAAGACCCCATGAAACTGTCCAGGACTATTGCACTAGATTCAACAGTGTGTATAGTGCCATTCCACTAGATCTTAGGCCCCCACCTGGTTTACCCTTAATGAAATTCCCGGATAGATTTGATTCTGATATGGCTTTCCAGTTGAGAGAACGAAACCCCCCTACTTTGGAAGATATGTAAAGCATAGTAGTTAGTGTTGAAGCCAACCTGTCATCCAAAAGATCCAAGGCTATGAGTGAAAGGATGATACCATTAAAAGAAGAATGCTCACCCTTTGAACAAAAGCTAGATTTCATAACTAAAGGAATGGATAGACTAGGAGACAGAGTGGAGATAATTGAAAGGAAATATCCTTGGGATAGCCAGCAAACTAATGCAGGGAGAAATCCTAATTTTAGGAAAAATCAAAACCAGAACACTGGAAAGAATGGTCTTGACCAAAACATTAGACCCCCTTTCTAGGAGGACTATGCAGAAGCTTCTCACTTTGAAGGCCCAAAAGAAGACACTCAAATCAATTTGATGGGGCTTGATGATGAAGAAGAAGTTTTCTTATCCCAAGATGATTAGGAAGCCCACATACTCTAATAGTTCCAAACCTAATCAGGAGAATCGTTCGACTTTAGGCGGGGATGTGACTCAACAATCTTTGAGGTACAAAAGCAATACAATCTAAGATATAGAAAAGTTGATGTCCCTGAAACAAATAAGAAAATAGTCCCAAATCAGCCCAAAGAAGGTAAGATACTAACGAAACCTTTGCAAATTATTTCCAGACCAAACACTAACCCTCCTGACCCCATAATTGAAGATGTCTCTGATAATCAACCAAACAATGAAAAGCCTTCCACTTCCCTTTCTTCCATGGAAACTGTGGAAGAACCTCCAAAGGCTAATTTAGGAGAATCAACAAATCATGCCTCTAATCCTGAAAAGGTGAAAGACATAGAAAACACGGCTGCTTGAAATCCAAGAGCCAAAATAGAAAAGTTCTTTAATCTGGAAACAGAAGTTGGCATGCTGAAATTTTCTATTCCATTATCTAAATTAGTTAAACATGATGTTTACTAGACTCAAATCAACAGATCATTGAAAATTATTGGAACTGAAGACTCAGTTAATCTTTATGAGGATCAACCTGAGTAAATATTTGGCCCAGAAGTGAATGGGAAACCATTGGAAGGAGTCATTCCTTCCTTCTATGTTAACCTAAACATACATGATAAGATTCTTCACAATGCCATGTTTGACTCTGGTGCATCTCACAATCTTATGCCCAAATCTGTCATGGAAAAACTAGACCTAGACATCACTAGACCATACAAAGATTTGTTTTCTTTTGATTCCAGCCAAGTGAGATGTTTAGGTTTGATAAAATACTTGTGTGTTTCATTGGTTCAATATCTTGCAAAAACAATATTAATGGACATAGTGGTAGCTGATATACCACCCAAATATGGCATGTTGTTGTCAATATCTTGGGGTGTCAAGCTTCAGGGATCTCTTCAACTGGATATGTCATATGCCACTTTATTGGTTTTTGGACAACCCAAGAAACTATACAGAGAAACATTGATGAAATATGTAGTAAGTAGTTAGGAAAAACCCAAAAATTTCCCCATCTAGTCAGTACACTCTAATATGGATTCTTTCATTATTTACAACGGAGAAGCCAGTCCTTCAAATACTTTAGATGTTTTAACAGCAGAACCAAAAGAAATTGAAAAAGAAAAACCAATGTTCATATTCAGGAAATATCAAACAACAAATAAAAATCAGATAACAATGAAAAATCAAATGCCATGGTTAAACAAGTTCCCACTACCCCAGATACAAATTATGAGCATGAAAACCTTTGGCATTTATAGTTTGATGGTTCGGTAAATAAACTAGGAGTAGGACTAGGAGTTTGGGTGTACAATTTAGAAAATGATCATACTGAAGGCCATGCCTACAGATTAAATTTTAGATGCACCAATAATATGGCAGAATATGAGGCTCTCTTATTAGGTCTTAAACTTGTTAAAAGATTAGGAGCTATAAGGGTGTCCATCATGGGAGATTCAGAATTAATAGTTAAACAGATTAAAGGAACTTACTCAACCAGGGATCCTAGACTAGGATATTATAAAGGAACAGTCATAGAAATCCTCAACACTTTTTTGGAAAACCAACTTGCAATTATTCCTAGAAAACGCAACATTCAAGCCCACATCCTGGCCATGTTTGCCAGCACCTGCAAATTACCTTTTCAACCTAATCATCAGTATACTGCTGAGATTAGGCACATATCAACCATCTCTGGTAATCTTAAGAACTGACAAGTTTTTGATAGTGATAAGCAGATTAATAATTTTTTAACTTTAGATGAGGAATTTTCTAACCTCAAAATAGATGTTGATACAGTTACTAGTTCTAATCAAATAAATGAGGTAGAAATTAACATTTCGGAAGAGAATTCAATAAATATGCTTCCCCCTACCAAATCACACAAAAATAAATTCAAGACCTAAAACAAATGGACCTAGATGAGATAATTGAAGAAGAAACAGAGGTTATAAGTTTAAAGGATAATCACTTACCCAAAGGATTAACTCCTTTGGAGGATGTGTTTGACTCTAATGACATTCCAAGGAAACCTAAAGTGGAGCCTTTAAAAGCAGACATCAAAGAGTATAACTTAGGAACAAAAGATAATCCTAAATTGATAAAATTGTCAAAATCTTTACCTCTTGTTAAGAAGCTAAAGTATGTTGAACTTATGAGGGAATTCCAGGATGTCTTTGCCTGGAGTTATGAAGATTTTAAATCCTATGACACCTCTATCATTCAACACACTATACCTTTGAAAGAAAATCAAAACCCCTTTAAACAAAAACTCATAAGAATTAACCCTGTGTTATTACCATCAATTGAGAAAGAAATCAAACACATGTATGAAGCAGGGATTATTGCCCCTATTAGATTCTCAGAATGGGTATCTAATATGGTGCCTACTAGAAAGAAAATAGGTGAAATAAGATTATGTGTTGACCTGATAAATGTGAACAAGGTCTCTCTTAAAGATGACTATCCTTTACCCAAAATGGATCATATACTGCAAAGGGTAGTGGGTTCTTCTAGAATCTCACTTTTAGATGGGTTTTCAGGCTATAACCAAATCTTAGTTCATTTTTATGACCGAGAGAAAACAACATTTAAAACACCATGGGGTACTTTCATGTACATTAAAATTCCCTTTGGACTTAAAAATGCAGGAGAAACTTTTCAAAGAGCAATGGACATTGCCTTTGCAAAAGAAATTCATGATTTTCTTGTTATATATCTTGATGATCTCATTGTTTTTTCTAAATTAGATCAACAGCGGTTGGAGCATCTCAAGCAAGTATTTTTAAAGTGCAGAAAATATGGTATTTCTTTGAATCCAAAGAAATCTTTGTTCGGATTGGAGGAAGGATAACTGTTAGGTTGCATCATTTCTAAGGATAGCATCCGAATTAACCCCTCCAGGATCGAAGCTATTTTACAAATTCCCTATCCCATAAACATTAAAGAGCTACAGGCATTTTTAGGAAAGATTAATTTTTAAGGAGATTTATCCCTAACTTAGTTGAACTCATTAGATCATTAAATAACATGCTAAAGAAGGATTCAACCATTAATTGGACAATTGAGGCTAAACAATCATTGGAAGAAATTAAAATAGCCTTAACAAGAACACTAGTCCTCATGAGCCCACAATTTGATAGAGACTTCATCATTTTTTCTTTTGCATCAGAACACACCATAGCTGCAGTTTTACTACAAAAAGATGATCAACGATGTGAAAAACCCAGAATTTTTAGTAAAGCTCTTAGAGATGCATCGTTAAAATACAAAATAATGGAGAAACAAGCTTTTGCATTGGTAAAAGCTCTTAAAGGTTTCAGGGTCTATATTTTGTATTCTCATGTAATAGCTTATGTTCCTAATGTAGTAGTCAAAAAAATCTTAACTCGGGATGGAGTTGATGGAAAAAGAGAAAAATGGATAGCTACTATCTTAGAATATGATTTAGAGATAAAACCCACTAAGTTAATTAAAGATTAGGGATTGGCTAAACTCATGGCAGAAACTAATTGTCAAGCCCTAGACATAAATCTCATTGCAGAGATGGATAATGAGCAGGAGATGGCGACTCCACAGATCAGCTAGGCCTTTTTAGATTCCCCTTGGTATGCTGATATTATTTATGTGTTACAAAACCTACAGGCTCCTTCAGGGTTGTCCAGAACCAAGAATAGATTTTTGAAAATGAAGTCTTCAAAATTTTGCATCTTAGAAAATTCTTTATTTTGGAAAAATGATGAAGGCATTTTGTTAAGTTGTTTGTTGAAAGAAGAAGCTGACAAGGCTCTCCAAGAATTTCATGCAGGGGACTATGGTGGACACCTCTATTGGAAGTCAACTACTGACAAAATTCTAAGAGTTGGATTTTATTGGCCAACCTTGTTTGTAGATGTAAAGAAATTTGTAACTTTCTACCACAAACGTCAAATATTTGAAGGAAAAAGAAAACTATTACCTTTACCATTAAAGCCTATTTCCACCGAGAAACCTTTTCAACAATGGGGTCTTGACTTCATTGGGGAAATTCATCCACCCTCTTTTGGCCAACATAAATGGATACTTACTACAACTGACTATTTTACCAAGTGGATAAAAGCTATTCCCTCCAGACAAGCCATAGACACTGTCATTATAGGATTTCTAAAGGCCAATATTCTGTCCAGATTTGGTTGCCCAGATAAAATTATCACGGATAATGCTGCAACCTTTAAGTCAAAGAAAATGATTAATTTTTGTAACAAGTATCATATCACACTGGGTCATTCCACAACGTACTATCCTCAAGGGAATGGACTTGTAGAATTTTCCAACAAAAGTTTAACTAATATTATCAAAAAACTATTGGAAGAGAATAAGGAAACTTGGAACAAAAAATTAATCAATGCTTTGTGGGCAAACAGACTTACAACCAAAAAATTTATTAGAACCAATCCCTACGAGCTAGTATATTGAATGGAGGCTATTTTTCCCTTATCTATAGGGTTCCTTTCATGAAAATACTCCAAGAAGATCAGGTGGAACCAAATGATATATAGAGAAGGATAAACCAGACCATCCATTTGCAGCAAACCAAGAAGTAGGTGTACCAAAGGTCATAAGTGCTACAAGAAAAACTCAAGAAAATCTTTGAAAGAAGGACCAAAGCAGAAGATTTCTATTTGGAAGACGAAGTATTAAGATGGGATTCTAGAATGGAGGATAAAGGAAAACATGGGAAGTTTGACTTCTTGTGGAAAGGACCATATATAATATATGCTTTTAGAGGAAACAATGCATATTTTCTTAAAGAGTTAGATGGTGCAGAACTTGAAGGAGGACCAGTCAATGGTCGGATGTTGAGACATTACTTTGACCCCAGTTTTTAACTCTGATTAGATTTCTAACTATGCATAATATATCCTTTATAATGTTTAGTGTTGATTGGATGGTAAAATTGTGAAGTTGAAGCCCGAAGAGAAGGCCCTAAGCTTCAAAATTATTACTGTCATACATATAAATAATGCATTAGGCAAGAGGGAGATTGCATAGCATAATCAAAGTTGTTCAAAAAGCCATTGATCTAATGTTCTTCACTTTTCACTAGGGAAGGCCATCCCCAAGTGGAGCCACTATTATGCCCCATACCAATAGCTATCATATATCATGATTGACTTGGTTTAACTCTAAAATATGTTCATACCTTTGCTTGTTGCAAATGTTTTTCATCTTTGTGAAAAACAAAAAATTAAAAAATGTAAAGAGGGTATACCCTAGAAAAGGAATAAAAGGGTAAAAAGAATAAAGAATTTGTCAAAAAATGAAAGAAAATGAACCCCAACAAAAAGAAAAGACTAGGAAAGTGTGCAAGTCCAAATTCCACTACTTTACTTATTGTATAATAAAGATTGTGTGTAGCTTGTCACCTAAGCCACAATCCATGGTAACCAAATAGTTTAAACTTAGTTATTCCATGTTTTCAATTTCATGTTTATAGAAATAGAGAATAAAATCTGAACAAACTGTTTAATCTTGGCAGATAAATAGATAGGTAGAGTGAATAAAAGGAGCTTAACAGTTTAATCTGAGCTCTTGGATGTAATAAGTGTAGATTTAGATAGATATCACTATGTAAAAGAAAAGAAAGTGTGAAAAGGGTTTGCCAGTTTAAGTGCACCCTAATAAAGAAGTGAAAATGCTAGGATAAAGTAGGTAGGGTAAGTAGATGATGGTTGCAGAATAGATGTGTGGTGAATTGTTAAGTTTAATGCTTAAATCTTTTGCTTTCATCACTTGAACAAAGCACAGTTCGCATTGGAGACAACACATCAAGCAAACAAAGTCAAAATAATTAACTTCATTACTCCACTTTTCCCTAAAAATTCACTAATTTCCCCTAAATATTAAAGGTATCTATAACAAGTTAAAGGGGCTCAGAGCATTTCTCTAACTTTTGGAGGGACCGGACCCTCGGCCCAATAATTTGGAAATGCCTAAAATTACTTAAATCCCCTTAATCAACAATTACCCCTTCATAAAGTCACTCATTCCTTTTATAAAACTTTTCCTAAGTAAAATCCTATTTTACTTAGGGAAATCGAAACGTTTTATCTCTAAACCCTCATATTAGCCTAAGTAATGTTTTATGATAAATACATTTTCAGAAACATTTAACTTAGCACATTTCACATTCCATAAGTTATATTAACTTTTAAGTTGTATTATTATTTAACTTTCGAAAACAAATTACCCCTTCCCCATATTATTATTAAAAAAAAGATATATCCCAAAAAATTACATATCCCGCCCCATGGTTTGCGAAATAAACCACAATAAAAAGTCAATAAGTGGGATTAATCAATCTAATTGTGATTAATTAAGAACTTAGTCCCCACCATATTAATAAAGGGATTAATTAATAACCTTCTCATCCAATCACATCTCCCCCGATGTAATTAAAGACTTTTTAATTACCATCAAGCCCCTCCATTAACCTTCCGCCACTTCCTGTTGCCTACCACCGTCATATCAGATCTCCCAGATCCGACGGCCAGTGCTCATATTGCACAGGTCTTTTGGTCGGACGTTATACGCGTGATATGAGCGGTTTTCTCAAATAGTGTCGATGCTACGTGTTAACCGACTAGTGGAATCGCACAGCCCTCCCTCTTTACCACCAACCTCCCATAAGCGGTGCGACGAAACCCGCTTACCACTTACCGCAAATGATAAAAAACGTCAAATCACTCCCACTGACACAACCTGTCCATGTCACAAACCCACCAAAAAATTGACTTTGCATAAAAAACAAAGTATAATCCATTTTCGCCCTTTATCCTGAACAACCCATGCATGCAGTCATTACGTAGAAATCAACCAGCTCATACCCAAACCATCAACTACCCTGAAAGTTGTTGCCCAATGTCGCTCTAGTCCATTGTATGCTTCCAGTGAATGCGTTCACCACTACAAGTCGCTCAATAACAGGTATATACTAGTTTTCTCCTAGAAACCCTATTATATGCTAAGAATTCCTCCAAATTGCTTTAAAACCCAACATTTTTAGTATATTTCAGTTGTTGAGCATTAGTTTAAAAAATCCCAGATACCTTTGTTCTCGACAATTTCAGTGAAAGACCCTTTTTTAATTTTTGAATCCATAAGAACCAAAATTAGAAACCCCTGTGGCCCTTAATGTATCTCCAATCACTACTCCTCATAGAGACTTGGACTACCTTCCATTAACAGATAAAGACTTCCAAATAAAAGACCTTGAACTTGATAAAAACCCCTTGAAAGTATATTGTCGATGCTGAGACGATTACATGAAGAATTCTGATGCCATAGGGCTTTGCAAATCCAATCCCCCAAAGTACATATTCCCTTCTATGCACATTTTCCTGGATATTATCCACCAATGTCAAGCCAATTATAACCCTAACCTCAGAGTTGTAATGTCCCCCGACTAGTTAGTCTTGTTTACCATTATTGTTGATTTAATTAATGAAATGTTGCAGCTACAGCCCAGCCAGAACCTATTAGGTCCCTATAATACTAGTGATTACCCCATTACTATTGTAGTTGTATCCCTTATTAATATTTTTGTGCCCCTATTGTCCCCATATTTTTATTACTATGCCCAATAGAATCCCTCCATTGTTATTTTTGTGGCTTTATATTATTATTATTAGGTCAGCTGGGTTATATTATGACTCCTTAGACTCCTATATATAGAAAGGAGGTTTTGTCATTTGTATCATCCAAGAATTGTTCATTTATGCAATGTAAAG
Organism: Pinus taeda; assembly: GCA_000404065.3. Lineage (NCBI taxonomy): Eukaryota > Viridiplantae > Streptophyta > Pinopsida > Pinales > Pinaceae > Pinus > Pinus taeda. Next base: position 98,262 of record APFE030089595.1, read on the forward strand.
GAGGTTGCCCCCTTGAAGAGGCTGAATTCTAAGGCGTTGATCTATCTTTTCTATCTTTTCTGAGCTGGTTTCATAACATTTGGTATCAGAGCTTTGGATTGTAGGGTTTCGCTGCTCCAAACAGGTCATCTTGGCATTTTTGTTATTTCTTCTGCGACGTTTCAGAAGCTAAAAAAAAACCCATTTGAGAAGAAATCACGTTGAATCTTAGGTGCGAATTTCGGAGCTTTTCGCATGATATTTGTGGAGATATGATTTGAGGAAGTTGGTCTTTTTGTAGACTCCTAAATTACATTCCAAACAGGTGACCTGGCGAAAATCATCATAACTTTCTCTCTGAGCATCCGATTGAAATTTCGTAAGAAGGTCACTGTGGGAGATTTTGCATAACTCTTCCTTGGAGAATCCAATTTGGATCAAACTGGTGGCATTGGAAAGAGGACACAGAGGGCTACTGCAAGTCGCAATTTCAGAACTAGATGATCTGAAAGTACAGATATACATCAGAAGAAATAACGAGCTCTTACAAAGTGAAAAGGGTGTCTAGATTCTTTTAAATTTTTGCTTAAGATTGGTTTGAAAATTTATTTTGAAGGAATTCAAAGGGTTAGTAGAGCATTATTATCGGTAACTGATGCCTCGAAGAAAGAAAATGCAAACACCTAGTAAGGAACGTGAAAGCTCTAGCATGACTAATGAAGAAGAGGAAGAAATGCTACATGATATATCAAAATTACAAGAACAATTGCAACAAGTGTCACTTGCACAAAAAGCAACAAAATCTAAGATGGATGGTTTAAGGAAAGATGTAGAAGCTAAGATGGATGGTTTAAATAAAGGTGTAGAAGCTAAGATGGATTGTTTAAAGAAAGGCGTAGAGGCTAAGATGGATGGCATGGAAGCTAAGATGAATGGCATGGACACTAAAATTGATGGTATGAATGATAAGATGGAAGAATTGAAGATAAATATGAATAAGTTGCTACAAGAAATGGTCACTGATGGTGAAAGGGTACTAAAGGAAAATCATGATGAGAATAAAAGAAATGTTAATCATGATTCCATAGACTCTAATGTTGGATCGAAGACCCACCATATTCCAAAAATCGATATGAGGAAGTTTGATGGCAAGGGTCCCGCAACATGGATATTACAGATGGAGCAATTTTTCGATCTCAATAATGTGCAAAACACACAAAAGGTACGTATGGCAACTTTATATTTGGAACCAAATCAGTTTTGTATGGTATCAATGGCTTTGCTCTCGTAAACAATTTATCACTTGGGCAATTTTTACGGAAGAATTGATGGCACATTATGAGGATACAAAAAGCAACACTTTTTTTAGCCAATTGATAAGTCTCAAACAAAAGGGTTCAATAATGGATTATATTGAGGAGTTCCAAAAATTGAACATAAGGGTAAAAGATATTCCAGAGGAGCATAGGATTGATGTGTTCATAGGTCTTTAAAGGATAATATCCAACATGATGTTCGCCTTTGGGAACCTGATTCATTAGAGAAGGCATTCAGGTTAGCAAGAAAAATGGAAAGCAAAATTATGGTAACCAGGAAGCATACCACTCAAAACTATAAAGACGGAAGTGTTGTTGCCCCAAGTCTTCCACAACCTAAGGTTGACACCACAAAAATTGAAAGAAAAAAGAGAAAAAGGGCTTTGTTACAGTTGTGATAGCAAATACACTAAAGGTCATAAGTGTGCTGAGAAGAAATTATTCTACATAGATTGTGAAGAGGAAGAAGAAAAGGAGCAAGAAAGGTCAAAAGAATAGGATATACTCCAGGAACAAAGCCTAGATGAAGAACAAATGAATCTGACCATATCTTGTAATGCATTGGCGGGAATTACCACTCCTCAAACCATCAAGATAGAAGGACAAATCAAGAAGAAAAAGGTAATAGTGTTGATTGATTCAAGAAGTACCCAAAAGTTTATTCATTGTAAGGTAGCAAAAGAATTGAATTGCTTCTTATATCCAGCACCAGAGTGTCAAGTGATGGCTGCAAATGGAGGAACAATAAAT
>APFE030089595.1:121253-193000 GCA_000404065.3 Pinus taeda
GCATCAACAACAAGTTCTCCAACTTTGAAATGATAACGCCACTTCGGTGCAAAATCAAACGAAACAAAAGGTAGATCAACATCATAGTGAAAAATGTTTTGATGTAGGTGATTGGGTATTTTTGTTGCTACATCTCAAGAAATCTATTTATGAGAAGGAAATGTTGGCAATACTACATGCACTTAAAAAATAGCAACCTTACCGAATGGGAAGACTCTCCAAGGATGAGGATGTGGAAGCATTGTTTTGTGCTATTTCTATTATCCAACCAAATTGGATAAATGAAGCAAGGGATGAATGGAAGAAGGACGAAGAAGTATGGCCACTTATTTTCAAAAGTTTTCAAAAGATTCCCAATTCAAACAATATTTCCAGAAATTGAAGAGGAAGGAAAATCCAATTGGAACCTGGAGCAGTCACAGAAATAAGAACCCGACAGCTACGAAATCGATCAATTTTAGAGTATCTCATCAAGTGGAAGAACTCAACCGCTGAAGATTCCACATGGGAGGACAAGAATTTTATACAGAAGCATCAAGAACTACTCAAGTGCTGAGGACAACGCTTTTTTAAGGATAGGGGCATGTTAGGCCCCTATACTACTAGTGTAACCCCTTATTATTAATAGTACAACCCATTTATTATATTGATGTACCCATGTAGTGCCCATATTGTTACTATTGTGCCCCACAGAAGCCCACTATTATTATTGTGCCCGTACATTATTATTGTTATGTCGACTCTGATTATGTTATGACCCCTTAGACTCCTATACATAGAAAGGAGGTATTTTCATTTGTATCATCCAAGAATTGTTCATTTGTGTAATGTAAAGGAGGTTTCCCCATTGAAGAGGCTGAATTCTAAGGCGTCGATCTCTCTTTTCTATCTTTTTGTGAGCTGGTTTCATAACAGAATTATGGGAGAATAGCAGCACCTCTAACAACATTATTGAAGAAAGATGCATTTTCATGGACTCTAGAAGCAACAAAGGCCTTCGAACATCTTAAAGAGACAATGTTCCAAGCACCGGTCCTAGCTACACCAAACTTCACAAAAACCTTTATTGTGGAATGTGATGCTTCAGGAAATGGAATTGGTGTTGTTTTAATGCAAGATGAAAGACCCATTGCTTTTGAAAGTTGTCCAATCAAGGGAATGTTTTTACACAAAGCTATTTATGAGAAGGAAATGTTGGCAATACTCCATGCACTTAAGAAATGGCGACCCTACCTAATGGGAAGACACTTCAAGGTAAAAATGGATCATGATAGCCTTAAATACTTTTAGAACAAAGATTATCCTCTGAAGAGCAACAAAAGTGGGTCACAAAGATGTTGGGTTATGACTTTGAAATCATCTACAAAAAAGGGAAGCAAAATGTGGTGGCAGATGCACTCTCAAGAAAGGATGAGGATGTGGCAGCATTGTTGTGCGCCATTTCTATTATCCAACCAGATTGGATAAATGAAGCAAGGGAGGAATGGAAGAATGATGAAGAAGTGTGGGAACTTATTCGAAAGTTACAACAGGATTCTAGTACATCTGATACATTTAGTTGGAAAAATGATTCGTTATGGTACAAAGATTGCTTATACCTCTGTAAGAATTCCCAACTCAAACAAAAGATTCTTCTGGAATTGCACGGTTCTCCCTTAGGAGGGCACTTAGAATTTTTAAAAACTTACCACAGGGTTAAGAAGTAATTTTTTTGGGATGGCCTTAAATTGGATATTCAAAAGTTTGTGGCGGAATGTTTGGTTTGCCAACAAAATAAATTTGAAACAATTAAGACCCCGGGTTTATTACAACCTTTATCCATTCCAAACCAATGTTGGGAGGAGGTTTCAATGGATTTTATCACAGGTTTACCCAAGTCTGAGGGAAAGAGTGTCATCATGGTGGTAGTTGACAAAATTACCATGTATGCACATTTTTATGCATTATCACATCCATTTAAAGGCAGTACAGTTTCTACTGCATTTATGGAAACAATTCAAAAGCTACATGGAAACCCAAAGATTATTGTAAGTGACACAGATCCCATTTTCATTGGACATTTTTTAACATAATTATTTTCTTGTCTTGGTACTCAGTTAGCTCATAGCTCATCTTATCATCCTCAATCTGATGAGAAAACTGAGATAGTAAACAAATGTTTGGAAGGATATCTTCATTGCTTTGTATCTGATAAACAGAGACAATGGGTCAAATGGTTGCCTCTAGCTGAATGGTGGTATAACACTTCCTTCCATACAGCAACAAAAATGACCCCTTTTATGGCACTTTATGGATATCAGCCACCATCCATCACATCATATTTAAGAGAAAATTCTAAGGTTCAAGTAGTGGAACATCACATCGAACATCAACAACATGTCCTCCAACTCATAAAGGATAACCTTGTGTTGGCACAAAATAGAATGAAACAACAGGTAGATCAAAATCGTAGCAAAAGAAGTTTTGATGTAGGTGATTGGGTATTTCTACGGCTAAAACCATATAAACAAATGTCCCTCAAGCAATCTAAGGAGGATAATAAATTATCACCAAAGTATTATGGTCCGTACAAGGTGTTGCAAAAGATTGGTACTATGGCATACAAATTGGAGCTTCCTGCAGGATCTCGAGTACACCCAGTTTTCCATGTTTCATGTTTAAAGAAGGTTATAGGCGACAAGCTCCCAGTTCAAACAATATTGCCATAACTTGATGAGGAAGGAAAAATTATAGTGGAACCGGAAGCATTCACAAAAACAAGAACTCGACAGCTACGAAATCGATCAATTTCAGAGTATCTCATCAACTGGAAGAACTTATCCGCTGAAGATTCCACATGGGAGGATGAGAATTTTATACAAAAGCATCAAGAACTACTCAAGCGTTGGGGACAACACTTTTTTGAAGGAGATGGGCATGTTAGGTCCCTATAATACTAGTGATTACCACATTACTATTGTAGTTGTATCCCTTATTAATATTATTGTGCCCCTATTGTCCCCATATTTTTATTACTGTGCCCCATAGAATCCTTCCATTTTTATTTTTGTGGCTTTATATTATTATTGTTAGGTCGGCTGGGTTATATTATGACTCCTTAGACTCCTATATATAGAAAGGAGGCTTTGTCATTTGTATCATACAAGAATTGTTCATTTATGTAATGTAAAGGAGGTTGCTCCCTCGAAGAGGCTAAATTATAAGGCGTTGATCTATCTTTTCTTGATCTGGTTTCATAACAGAACCTCACCCCCATTTCCATTGGAGAATTACTTGAAAAATCTACCAAAATGTCCAATTCTGAACTCAGTCGTATTTGCCATACCTTCATGGACAAGAATCATCTACCTAAAGATCCGCCTCTGTACCTAACATGTTTTTTCACTGATATAGGCAAAGATATTGTTAATATGATTGCTACCATTATGGGTTTCAATACTAGTGAGTTTGTTGATGAATTAACCCTAGTTCTCATGTCTATCTTCACCCCTGGACAATCTCCTACTGTCAGATATGGCTATGCTACATTCGTTGCTGAAAAAATCCATGACCAGTTCATGAGGCTAGAAAATGAGAGAGTGTTTAAGTATTCTACAGTCATATATCACCTCTTCCTTTACTATCAATCTGACAAGTTCCCTTTCTCTGTGCATAAGCTTGATACAAAAGGTAGCCCTAGGTTAGTCATTTTCTGGACCTCTATCTTTCATGACTTGCCCTCTTCTTCCTATTCATATATAGATTTCATTGATTAGTTTGTCTATCCTATAACTACCACACTGACAGGAAGTTCTCCTCCTAGAATCAGTGATGATATCAAAAGAATCCTTCAATTGTCAAAGCAGTATAGGATATGTGACTGGTATTTATACCAGAATCATACTGAGATCAGAGTATATGGGTGTGAACTACCTCCCTACAAATTGCCCAAGTATGTCCCCATGAAAATATTTGGCCTAGAGTACTACAGGAAAATAATCAACTCTGATCAAATCCATTTCATGAAAGCAAATAAGAAAGTCCAACTAAGAATCAAATACCAATTAGGCCCATTTGTGTGCATCAACAGAAAAACAAGACAAGAAGCACAACAAATCATAGAAAGGAAGATGTGTTTAAAGAAAAGCTTTGCTTGGGCCTATGATCCTCACAGTTTCATTTGTGATAGAAGGAAAAAACACAAGTTATCACCTTATATCCATTACAGCATCCTTGAAATAGAACAGTATGCCAATATGAATGAATGGAGGGAAGGGACATCGATAGAGCAAAATAGTGATAAAGTTGAAGTTGAGAATGTGATGAAAGATTTGGAGAAAAGACTTGACTTGGACTCCTTTGTACAGGTGTATACAGAGTCTTCCCAAAGGCCAGCCCAGGAAACCAGTGCTCCCATAGTCGAGCTTTCACAGAGGAAAACTCAGGAAATAGGTCCATCTACATCAGAACATCCATCTACATCACAACAACCAGAGACAATAGAAAAGCCAGAGAAATCAGAGAAACAGCTTGAAATTTCTATAGAGTTGGACCCACCACAGCCACATCCAGTTCAAACTAATATGAAAATCCTCTAGTACTACAAAGTCCTCTAAATGAGGAAAAGAATATGAAAAGAGACAGGGAAGCAGCTACTCCTCCAAGCATACCCACAGACCAGCCCTTTGTTAAGAAGCAAAGGATGAAACCATATTCTGAGGAGGAATTCATTGGAGAAACTACAAAAAGCATGAGAAAAAAGGGACAGATAGTTTACAAACATTCCCAACAAGTGGGACACCCTCAAGTTCACATAGGCAAGAGCTAGAAAGGCAACAAAGCATAGAAGTTTCATCTCTCAGGTCTTGTTTTGAAAAAATTATAGATATAAAGGGGAAGTTTAAGGAAATCAAGACAAAGAATAAGCAACTGAAGGCCCAAGCCTATGCTCAGTACTTAAAGATGGCCCCTTCAAACCAAACTAGATTTATGTCAGCGTTTGACACCAAAGAGGGCAAAATGCAAATGAGTTTCCTAAAGCCCACAGTGTTGTAGCCAAAATCCTTGGCAGGTTATCTCAAAACTGACTTTGAAGTCATGGCCAAAGACATCCACCCTATTGATCAAATTGAATTACACAAGCAAACAGGTGAGATGGTCTACTCAACACTGACCAGCAAAGCAATGATGGCTCATAGATTGAAAAATTCATTGAGCAACACTACAGCCCAAATGCAGCTAGAGAAAGCCTCCTCACAGGGAAAAGATAACAGGATAAAATCATTGGAAGAATTAGTAATTGAGTTGGGTCATGACATAAAAGATGTTAAGGCAACAAAAAACTTAATTAAGAAAAGAATGAAGACATAGTTGCACTTAGAAAACAGTTGAAGTTGCCACCACTCATTCACCCTCAGACTGCTGAAGTGACAAAGAAGAAAAATGAAGAAGAACTTATGGACTTGGTCCTTAAGTTAAATGAGCAACTGAAGGAAACAGAGCAGGAATTGGAGAAAGCAGTGTAGTCAAGGTAGAGTGAATCGACCACACAGCCTCAAACTGTAGTACCAGTAGTTTCAATAGCAGTCCCTTCCACACTGGCAATTGTTTTAGCACCAAACATTCCTTTGGCAACAACTGCACCCATAGATGCAACAGGTACATCACAAGTAGGTACATCAACACAGAGCATAGAGGACTTAATCAAGTCAATGGAAGAAATGAAACTCCAAGTAACAGAGCTGGAGAAAGTAAAAGAGAAATTCACTACTTTGGAGCAGAAATATGATATATCCAAGATGAATTATGTAGAATAAATAATGAAAAACAAAATCATGACACAACAAATCAAAGCTTTAAAGAAGGACCTGACATTTGACAGGCCTTTCACAAAAATCAGGAGGATATTGTGGACCAATATCATTGCTTCCATCAATGATATTTGGCCATCAATTCAAATTATTTTTGAACAGATTGATTTAGAAAAGCTTGCTCTTGAAGAAATTGAAAAGTCCAAAGAAGAACTGGGCATAAAACCTGAGGAAGCCATCAGATTAATCAATTTTCTGAACAGTAAAACAGGAAACAATTAGAACAATTAGGCATTGAGGATAACACTGCTATCATCCTCGAAATAAAGAAAGTGTTGACCAAAAGGAATATATGCAAGGCCTGGAACGAAGATGTCAAAGCATGCAAGAAGATATAAATGAGTTCATGAAAAAATTTGACATCTTAAGAATGAAAGGACTCCCCAGTCCTTTAGTCATCAATGATAAGTTAATGGTTCAGATTGAGTAAATTAACAAATTACATCAGCAGGTTGACAGTCAAGCTAGTTCATCTTCAACCAAGGCATTACCAACAGGGAAAGAGTTGTACGACGGTTTAGAGAACCTCTTTTTCATTGAACATGAAGTAAAGCACTTATTCCCAGTGCAACCCAATTTTGTAAAATATATAGAAGTAGATGAAATTTACAGGAAGCTGACAAAAACAAGAATACCAAAGGATGATTGGTGGTCCAACATGACTGACATCCTATAAATTGCCATGGTAAACAGTGAGGTAAATAGAAATATTTACCATAGTAAATTTTGGTAAAACAGATGAATACTGGTGAACAAGTAAAGAGTATCAGTTACAGGTGAAAGAGTATCAGTTACAGGTGAAAGAGTATCAGTTAAAAAGATCAAATCAAATGTCCAACATAGAGTTACTAAGACAACAACAAGATGCAAAATTGTAGAGCATACCTCCAGCTCCTTGAACAAAAACAGGGAGAGCAAAAATCAGTTCATTATCTGTCACTATATTCAAGACCATCTATCTCTATATTTGTGTAAAGAGATATTTTATTTTCCTAAAATAAATCTCATTTAGTTATGAGATATTTTGATGAAAATTGTGTATAAATACTTCTTTATTCGAAGTATTAGGGGTGGATTGTACAACATTTCTATAGACATTTTCTTCTGGAATTGAAGTCCTATTGTACCAACTTTTGTATGGCTAAAGCTAAGGTAGTTTATAGGATACTTGTGTGAAACAGAAATCGAATAAGTATTCTATATCTCTTCTATTTTACTATTTCCCTTCTGTTCATTAATAATCACATGTGTTTAAATGAAATCTGAATGATAAACGAAATAATGATATTTCAGAAGTTGCTTTGCTGCAATCTGTTTTAAAAGGTTTATCTTTCTTAATGTTTTCTTCTAGACTATAATAGTTAGGGAATTCTTAAATGCTCCCTTGCTTTCATAGTTTATCACAGTGACCCATTTAACAAAGAATACTTAATTGTTCCTTGTTAATGAGTACCCTCTATTCTGCATATTAAACCCAGTTAAAGGATTCTTCGTTTCACTTTCTCCCTATTTATTACTATTTCATCCATCCATCTAAACTTGGAATTTGCCTTTTGTTTTACTACCTTGCCTGTGAGTTTTCCCTTTAGTAATTTGATTTGATCTAGTTGAGCTATCACTTGATTTGACTCCATAGCCCAATGGCTTGAAGGCCTTGTTTTATCCATCTGTGATTAGAATTCCACCACCCAACCAAAATCCCCTACGAGCTTTCATAAATAGCCTAATATCCCTTAAAAAAAAGCTAAATCATAAAGAGAGAGCCTTATATAAGTATAGATTGGCTAGACTCTGTACTTAAAAGATTGGTTTGTGGTTACCTCGGAGTGTCCCTTCTTTTGATTACTTCTAAGGGAAAATATGAGAGATAACATGTTTAAAGGCTTATACATTAGAATGGGTAGGAAGATTATTTTGGTGTTTTAATTAAAGAGCTTTGTGTTTAATTTGAAGGCTTATGTATGAATGGGTTGACATTGTAAAATTTAGTGTTTTATCAAAACACTTGGGGTTATTTTTAGGTTTTAAAGCATGAAAAGGGTCAGCACTGGAGAGTTTTATATTTATGCCAATATGGAGGACTTTTAGATGAGCGGGTCAACAACATATTTTAAATCCCTTTGGGATAAAAACAAAGCGATGGTGGTTCGGTTAAAAGGTTCAGCATGAAAACAAGTCGACAACTTAAAATTCGAGTTATAAGCCATATTTGGTGAAAATGTACCAAATAAGCAACACTAAAAATAATATATAAGAGGCATGGATGAGTTAGAAGTGCAAATAACAAAATGGACAAAATTCAAAATAGATTTGGAAAATTAGATAAATTTGGTAGTCAGCCAAATTTAGAAAAGCTCAGCTAAAACTTGTAACTTACCATAATAGAGAAAAACTATAGTTTAACTTAGTTTTTCTTAGAGAGATATCATAACAGAGTTAGAAGACTTAGAGAGTATGTTTAGAAGACTTAATTAAAGAAAAAAAAAGCAAAAAATAAAGGTTTAAAGAGCTGAAGATAACTAAAGTTTTAATTCCAATATATCAATTCAAAATCCTTTATAAGCAAATTTTTAACAACCAACAAAAGAGGTTGTTGGTGCAATGATATGCATAGTGTTAGTATGCATCAAGGGTGAATTGGAGATTAATTTTATTTTCTAAAACGTGTTTGGAAAGGTAGAGAATGAATTGGTGAATGGTTTTTTGATGTATTCAACAAAGATGTTTTTATGGTGAAATTAATAATTGCTAAGCATTGATGGCACTATGTGTTTGGTGGTTTTTTCAGTAATCAGGGATTACTGAAGGTGTTTTTTAGGGTGTTTGTGGTGAGTGGTTGAGGTAAGAAAGTTATTTTTTTATGAAAGAAAGTGACCTATTGATATGAGTTTGAAAATGGATGAAAGATGGATCAATGTGGCTAGCAAGTGGTAACTTTCATTCCAGGGGAAATAGTCCTTTCAATAGTGGTTGATAAATGAGAAGTGGAAAATAGTCCTTTTCAAGAATGACTAATAAACGAAATGATGTAATAGCAAGTTGTAGCTTGTGTTTTCCAAAGTAATAAAAAGAATATTGCTGTCTTTATATGTGTCGCACATGTTTATGACAATGATTATGATGTTATGTTTTACATGATTTAGTTATGATGTTGATTGCATGAATGGTTTCTAAAGTGATTGAAAATAATAATTTGTGAAGAGTCGTATAATTTGGTTACACTACTTATTCACCCCTCCTCCCCAGTAGTTTCCTTGTTTCCATTGTTTCTAACAGAGAATTCTCCTCCTTTGCATCAATTCTTTATTTTCCTTTTATGCTTTATTTGTTTGATGTCGAAGATATTCCTACTAAATAGTCTATAAACCATGTTGGAGTTAGTTCTCTTCCCAATTTTTTCTCCACTTCTTTGATGCTTTCCTTAGGTTGGTTAGAGTAACTACCTTGGTCTTTGGCTATAGAATTATTTTCTCATTTTGATGCTTTGCTTCAGAGCTACCTTGAATAATTTCTAGGGTTTGGTAACAAACTTCCTCAAGATTTTCTTTTGCCTACTAATTTTTCTTCTCTATCACCTTCCATGGATGAAGGGGATTCAATGGGGATTTCTTATCTATGATCAATTCTTTGCATTTGACTCCATATAGTCTAATTAGTGAGATGCATCAATTTCCCCAAATTTCATTATTGTTCATTTTCTACCAAAGATTCATCATTGAACTATAGAGGGAGGGACACACATTTACCATGTTCATCCACTTGAGTAGTTTGCAAAAGTACAAAACCATTTTCATTAGGAATTATATTGGTTTTACTTCATGACTTGGTGGTAATGATATATTGTTGTCTCCCTCTATTTGTGTTTTTGTTCACTATTTGAATTCTTCCTCATTCACTAATTTTGAAGGAACATACGTATTTAGACAATTATATATTTTATATTTATATATATATATATTATATATATATATATATATAGATAGATAGATAGATAGATATCCCTTGTGAATAAGAGTTTCTCATAGTCCACTATTTTCCTATTATTCCAATATCAATGTGTATCTTCATTATTTATGGAGACATTCTTCAAATTTAAATTTAGACATAAGAGTAAAACCGTTAAGGCTTTCTCAAAGTTACATGTATATATCTCCCAAATTCATTCCCTATTACTTCAAAGGTTTCAATATTCCAAAAGTGAAGAGAGGTGCGGTGACCTCCTTTCCCATACCAAAATTATAACATAATGACTTTTCTTTTAGATTGAAGCTGAGAATATATCTATTTATATATAGTTTTTCAAAGCCAAAAAAACCCATGAATCACTATTAAAGATCTTACCTCTATCCTCTTTGAGCTAGAAAGGAAAAACAAAACCCTTTAACATATAAAAAAACATCTAAATGCCTCGTATTGTATGGGGAACCTTCCGAATTTAAATCAAAATTTCAATTATTTGAGATGTGGTCAAGCTCAATGAACTTTCGAACCAGTGAGCAATAAATAGCAACAATTTGGATCGGAATCTAGAGAGGAGATGCACAACTTGATAATTTTATTCCCTTCTTACGATTCTAGAAGTATTGTCAATGGTATTGACTGCAAGAAAATAGGCCACATTTCTTGAGACGATTTCACCCTCTAAAATTGTTTAAGGCCTGATAGTTATCTAGCCATCGCAAGTGTAGTTGTTATCCTTCTTAGAGACACCACAAGCTAGATGTTTGCCATGCAAATTATTGGTTTTTTATGGCAAATTGTCTCATAGATCCGGGTAATGGTGAACATACCCACTATAAGGTGCAACCCTAAGGAGTGTGCAATGGGGGAGGTGAGGCAACTAGAACCATAGCCCCCTGACTCCTTGTTTTTGTGCCTCCATATCCAAGATGCTTGTGGTCTTTAGCCTATTACTTGGTACATGTCATTGTTTCCTTACAGGCTCTCTCTTCACGTTGTTTGCGCCAAGGGTTTCAGGTTTTTGCAATGCTTGGGGTTCTCCTGGCCTCTCTGTGTGGGTTTTGTAAGGTGGGTTTTGGGTTTCTGTGCTGCCCGGCGTTTCACCACTTCTCGTGGTCTTCTTCTGCTCCTTGTTGGCCACTTCGCTCATCAGGATTTGCGCTTGTTGTAGGCATCATGTTGGGATTCATGGCCCATTCTTATTGCTAGAGGGATGTGCTAACGTCACTGGGGTTTCGGAATTTCCGCAGACTTCTCGTACTCGTAGCTCGAATTTCTTGTAGCTCATCTCGGGTTAGATTATGTGGCTCTGGTGGCAGCCTGTGCCCCATCCCTAGGATTCGTCACCAATTTTTTCGACTACTCTATTTTGGGTTTTAATTTCCGGGCCTTGCGGGTTTTTCAACAAGATTGCATGCCTGGTTTTTGTTATTTCACAGCCTTGTGGCTTAGGGTTTGTTATCTCTAGGTCTTTTTTTATGAATGTAAAGCTCTATTCCTCTCTTTGGATGGTGAATATTTTACTAAAATGCATTTAGCATGCAAAACGAAGGCTGTCAGAACATCTCCACACTTTTCTTGTAATTCAAAGTATCTTCCGACATTTTTTTTTATCCATCAAAATATCTTCAACCATATTCCATAGTAATGTGGCTTACTGTTTAAGCTTATCTAATACTCCCTACGAGGTTCTTTAACAAGCCTCTGCACCCTCTTTTTTTTGTTCGTTTTCACAAAATAATGACCTAAAACTTATTATCCCTAAATTGCCTGTATGATTCTGAATATCAATTACATGTAATATAAGGAATATATTAACACATACTATACTCATAATATATTTAAATATTAAATTTTTCCCTTAAAAGAGACACCACCAGTCAAATTCGACCTCAACATTAAACAAACAATGCTCCTATGCTCCTATACTTGTTTCGCAATTCCTCCCAATCGTGTCATGAGACTCGAGCAACCCTCCGAATGCAAGGGACGGTCTTCCGAAGAGGACGTGTGAGGGGTCATCGGTCACGAGAGAGTGAGCCCACGTCACAATCTATATATAAATAAATCACATTTCCATGTCCAAGATAGAAATTGTCGATGGGCCGCAAAGGCCTAAGCATTGTCAACACGCACGCTCTCCTTCTCCGATACTTAACAAATCATGATATTTAACGATTTATGAGTGAGCCTCTATATGTTGACTCTATAACTAATTTAATCATCGTCACCCCACATATTGCAGCGCGTTAGTTCTTTTTTTTATCATCATTCTAAAAATCTTGATGATGGATCCCATTTGGGATTGAAACGTTGGTGTAAAAATGTTCATACTGTGGATTCTCTGGTCACTAATTCAAAAAAAAAATATATATATTTTTTTATTTATTTTTTTTATTGTTATGTTTAGAGATCATTCTAAAAAGAAAATATATGATTTTTTAAAAACAAAAATGAATTTATTTTTTTTATTATTTTAATTAAAAAATTATTAATAATATAATTCTCAGTATGTTGTTGTCTTAATTGATTATTAGCGATTATAATTCAATGAAAAAGATTTGGTAAAATATTTTTACCTTCACTTTTAACTATAAATACAATATTTTGATGTGCATATAAATTAACATAATTTTATGAGTTCATGATGGCTATTTCTCCTTAGAATTTAAACATTTTTTTTATTGGAGTCTTTGAATTGTTTGAAGGTGGAAATGGATTTAGCACCATTACAAACTCCTCAACAACGAAAATCCCACAGTTGTAACCTAAATTTCCAAAAATTTCTACAAGATCTTATCAAAAATTCTGCCTGAATTTCCATTGTTCTAGAGCAAAATTTGGACACCTTAGACTATGTGTTATTTTAATTAGTTAGGAGTAAAACTATAAATTTGTAGACTTACTAGTGGTTACTAACCACCAAAATTGATGCAAGTCCTTGTACCCAAGTAAGCACTTAATTTCTCCACTTCATATATAAATTTATTAGTCCTATCAATGATCCGTAAGATTATACAAATTGATCTTTCTATTAATCAATGCAGATTACACTATTTAACTTTGAATAATAAATAAAAGCTACAATTTGTTAGAAGTTTTTTATATGGTGATTAAAACTTATCATTTTGAGATTTCCAATCTTCCTAATATACACATCCTTCTATCTATTTCAAATTCGTATTAATTATCAAGCTCAAATTTGGTGGACCCATCAAATGATTCTGAGTTAATTTTGATACAACAATTTTATATGCAAATTTTCTGAAAGCATAATTTGGAACTTGAATGGTAAGGAACGAGCTACCATGCAATCTTTTGTTGTAAATAAGCTTTCTTACACAATCATGGCTCAATACCATGGCCTATCAATGATACATGCCCAAAAATCATAACTCATTTCACATTATACCTATTTATATGACATATTTTCTATGATTAATTAATTTAATTAAAAAGATTAAAAAAACATAATTACTTTTCAAGTAACAAATCTCAACATTTGATATATGAGTGTCATTATAAATATTCTAAAACATTTAATGAATAATGTTCCCATATATCTATAAATGGTTGGTAATTAACTTAAAATTCTAAAAAACCGTATTCTAAAATAAATAGATCTATTAACCTAATTATTTTATAAAAAAAATAGTAATAAAATATAATTATTTTATATAAAAAAAATCATAAAAGTTCTGCGTAGCTAAAATAAACATCAACAGAGAATATTTTTCCAAACAACATATTTATCATTATGATTATGAGATTCTATCATTACTAAGTTGCTCACTAAATTGATTCGGGGCAATTTTGCTTGCTAACATTTACATTACATATCAAACGAACAGTATATCTATATAATATTTAGATACATATCAAACAAACAATATATCTATCTAATCTCATCCCAGCTATATCTCATGTATTCATCTTACCATTGGGTTTTGCAGCAAGCATCAATGCAATTTGTAGATCCCTTGAGTGTAGCATCATTCTACTCTGCTCGACAGTGGTCTCACTTAAACCCTTACTGGTAATGAAATTGAATTCGCAATTCACAACCCTTGCCACTAACTTATCAAGGTTGATCACCGATAACTCTTTACCTATAGCCAACCTCATCAACGAATTCTTCACAAGGCCGTTGTCTTCAGCCACATATATACAGAGCACCAACACTAAAATTATACCAAAACAGCAAACAAGATCATCTCTCCCCTCATAATCGTCGTTACTGGACACCAAGAGCACTTAATTGCAAATCCAATATGCCATGAATTGACCCGCTGCTAGAATCCAACTCTGTAAATGAATTCCTTTCACAATATCTGTTCTCACAGCGCGGGTCAGAGTTTATTTGCGGACCTGTGTGGCACCATACTCCGAGACCAGAATTTGAATTTGCATCCATGGCTCTGTTTGCAGCGAGGGTCGAATTAGACGGTAAGCTGATACACAAATCAAGATTCAGGTCGGGATGCTCTTCCTCTTTACAAGCGGCGTTTTCGACCGGTGACCGTTCCGACCGGTCCTGTTGGAAGAAGTCTGCTATGTCCGCCGTCCTCGGGTTCTGCAGCGGCGAGATTTCGTGCTCGGGAACGGACGGAGAGCTTAGGGTACTGTTGCTGTTGTGGGGCGGACACAGGGAGCGATGGGTTTGGGGATCGAGTCCTCTGCTCAGCAATTTCCTTTTGATGTGGGTGTTCCAGTAATTCTTTATCTCATTGTCCGTCCGCCCGGCCATTCTCGCTGCAATAAGAGACCATCTGCGCAGTTTCACGGACTAATTATTATCGATTTGGTCCATCGTTGAACTTCACACACGCCACAATTGAAACTTTGAGATTGGAGCTGTGAGATGAGAAATTTTGATTTTGCATTTCCGGAATATTTATATTGAAGTTTTGTTGGTCTACTTTTCCAGCCATCAAGTTTTGAGAATGAACCATATTTAATAATTAAAGGGATGAACCATAAAAATTATAATGTAAATATTCTGAAAATGTAAAATCAAAATTGAAATTTATAAATTCATGACAAATCAAGGTTTACTATAGTTGTTAATCTTGATAATCAAAAGAATTAATTGAAGTAACAAAAGCTATGAAATTAGTTAGAGCTTTTTAATTTACAAGGATTATATTGGGAAGTAATATCTAAATTTTTTAGATATGAGGAAATCTCCAACTAAACACTTATATAAAAAAATTTAGAAATATTATGACATAATCATTGTAGAATTGAAGATTCTGTGATCTATTAAGAAGAGCTTCGGGGTAAATCACATGAAAAAGACTTTTGTCGACACGTTTCGAACCAACTAGTGTGATTCATCAGGTCTTTTTCATGTGATTTACGCCGAAGGTCTTCTTATAACGACATAATCATATCATGCTACTTATGGAAAAATTATCGTTACACCCTCCCAACCACCCAGAATACCCAGAATATACATTAGTCAATAATATGTAAATTGTTTGATGAAGAAATTACATACTTGTTGCCCAGAAGCGAATGGAGTTTGATGATAAGCTCATCTTCTTCCTCAGAGAAGTTTCCGCGCTTCAGATCTGGACGCAGGTAGTTTATCCATCGGAGCCTGCAACTCTTCCCGCATCGCAGCAGTCCTGCAGTAGAAATCGAAGAAAAGTTATAAATTATCATTTCAATTTACAAGAAACTGTTAATTCCATTAAAAAGGCGGTGGCCACCCAAAAAAGACCTGCGGCCTTGGGGAGGTAACGCCAGCCGCCTTCGCCGTGGGCTTGAATGTAGGCAACGAGGCGGGCATCTTCTTGTTGGGTCCAGGCCCCCTTTTTCGTATGAGCCTTCTCACAACACGAATATTTCCTCATCTTCATAGACAGAAACACTGCAACGACCGGAATTCCAGATGGAAGGGATAGCGGGAAGAGACTCATATAATGTAGCGGTCACCGACTACCCATTTGATTTGATTGTTTTTGACTTGGTTGGTTCATGACGAGACCAACACATCTCTTCTTTGGTTAGGTAGTTGATGGCGATGTCATTATTTAACTTGATTTTGAAAGAGGTTTTCGACTTTGAAGCATACCCCTCATTTCTGCCATCAATGTTCACCTATATGTATCTAGGACAAGCAGGAATTTTCCAATCCGTATACAAAACTAAACATTTTTTATTTTTATCCCATGAATTAAAGTTTAAACCTTCTTCCAAGTCAAAGGTGAAATTTTGATTGTACTCTATCCAAAAGGACAATCATAATGATATTATCTTAAAAGGTGATAAGACCTCTACGAACTCAATATAGTTTTGTGTGAATATAAAGTCATGGCTGCTCAAAAGTTATTGTACCTTCAATATTAACCGAATATGGATGTAAATATAAGACCTATTAAGATTTGAAGTTCAACAACTATAAAAGATCTAGAATCCAACACTTATTATTGGTTTTCAGCACCTATAATAGATTTAGAATCCAACACATATTATTGGTTTTGGTCTTCAAAACAGTTTTTGGTATTTAAAACCAAAGTTATATTTATCTCGGTTGATTTTCATTTATTTATGCTAAAAATGTATCATGGTACAATATTATTAATATTTAAAGGTCAACAACTATAATAGATCTAGAATCCAACCCTTATTATTGGTTTTCAGCATCTATAATTTTAGAATCCAACACATATTATTGGTTTTTGGTATTTAAAACCAAAGTTATATTTATCTTGGTTGATTTTCATTTATTTATACTAAAAATATATCATTGTACAACATTAAATATATTATATATCTCCCACATAATCTTATTCTCTATATTAATATATTTAATATTTTATAAGTTTTTTTTTTCATTCTTTTTCTCGTATGTATTAAGTTGCACTTAGTGTTGGCAAGGTTAAGTTTCCCTGTCACCAAGTTTGACTTAATTTGTTATTCTTACGGCATAAATTTAGCTCTTTAGTTAAATGCACCTTTGTGTTAGGTCTTGTAGGCAAAATTTATCAGTTGCTTTACTTTAAGGAGCTATTGGAAACAAGTTCTAAGTTGTTGTGGGTAATTGAGGTGATTTGGGCTCATTGTTATTTGTCTTTGGAATTGTTAGTGGTTGTGTCTGAACTTTGTGATTTTTCGTCTCTGGCTCAATTGAAGTTGGTTTGAGGTGTCCATATTTCATTGCTTATTGATTCATGGTCTAGGTATTGTTATAATTCCTTGCCCTCTAGTTTGAGTCTTATCAAGTTTGCAAGGGTTTCTCTTCATTGGTTAATGAATTCGAATTGTGTAGAACTAGATAATTTGCTAGGCTTTGGTCCAGTGGAGTGGTCTTTGGGTGATGATTTAATCATCTTCCGTTTGGGCATTCAAGGTCTTCCATAATGCTCTTCATCTTTCTTTTTAGGTAGAGGTATCATTAATCATTGTACTGAGTGTTTATTTGCAATAGTGATCATGCCTCCAAGGCAAAGAATCAATAGTCAGAGAGGTGGTGGCAACAACATTGGGTATAAAAGGGTTTGCTCTTTTTCTTATGATATCGTTGTTATTTCTTTTAATGTGGTTCCTCTGGAGGTGAGGAAGGAGATTCTAGTGTTGGAGAATAAGGAGGAAGGGGATCATCCTTATTACTCTCTCTGAATTGGTGGGGGGAATGGGGGGATGCAAAATGGTTCCCTGCACCTGGTAGATTCAGGAAGAGAAGGCTTCATTTCATGAGTTCTTTGGTATCAAATCAACAAATGCCAACTTTGTTGTGTCTCATCTTCAAGGACAAACAAGTGGACAATTATAATATTTTATCTTTGTTAGAGGACATTAAATGCATGCTTCGTAAACAGAGGTTATGTTTGGACAATGTTGATTCTCATTTGGCACGGGTGGAAAGTTTCTTTGTGAGTGATTCAACCTCTAGGGATCTCACTGACCCTTCGGTTGATAGTGTTTAAACACTTGCTCTCATTTCTTTAGATAATGACTAGTTTGATGCACTGAGGTATTTTTCCCTTCCATTTTCATACACGTTCACCTTTGATGCCCCCTTGGCGATATTTGGTCGTACACTTCTTTTGCAGGCATTTTTGGTCATGGGTATTCTTTGGTTTTCGATATGCTAATGTGTTCATTTTCATGTTGGAAGAAATGTATGTAATTTAGTTTTTAAGCATTAAAAATTTGTATGGAGGAGGATTTTGGTACATTATTGCAAGGTATTATGCCTCAATTCAATGGTTGTAGGTCCATAAATTGAGTGCCATTGTTATGTCTTTGAAGCACATATTTCTTATCATTTTGGAAGTAGCATAATTGTCTTATTAAGGCATGAGGTTTATATTTTTTCTTGTTGCTACTTGTTGTTGGTGTACTTTGTTGATGGGGGTATAACCCGAAGCTAATTTTGAATTCTAAACCATTCTTTGTCTTAATAACTTTTGAAAACTTATGTATTTTCTGGTGTGTAATTCTGCAATGGTTTAGTTTGCCTAGATGTATGATTTTTTTGGTCCAATGCTTGATGGTTATGGTTTTATTCTGTTGAATAGTAATTTTACCTAGACATATGTTGTTTTTGGTCTAGTGCTTAATGGTTTTGGTATTAGTGAGTTGAGTAGTCTGAGTTTAGTCTCTCTATTGTATAAGGAGAGTAGTATAATCATGAGCATGGCGAAAAACATCATGTAATACTCAGCTTTTTTTATATGCAATATAAATTACTTATATTCACAAAAAAAACATTTATATGTCATTTAATTGGCTAATAGTCTTTGCAATACTCCATTATTATGATTATTGTTTCTATGATGATGATTGACTTGCCATTTATTGTACATAACTATTATATTTCATTTTCACACTTTGATATAATAAGAAGTTTTTCTCTTTCTATATAAAAATATATTAACATCATTATTTTAGATTGAAAATAACTCTACTATTAAGATAAGTGATATTTTTCAACATGCATGTTCTTAATTAACTTTGTATATGAATCTTAAAAATTGTCTTTGTCAATATAAAAGACATAAAATTGTAATGACATATTTAAGGCTTGATTTTAATTATTCAATGGTATGCACCACCAAGTCTTCACTTATCACTTCTATACAACAAACTTCCTCCTTTCTTGAATCTATGCATCCTCATTTATCATTCTATTTCATTATCTTCTTAATGTTTCTTACAACATCGACATCTCTCTGACAATGCTTTTCCCTATCAATTATTTTGAGAATTTCCGCAAATGCTGTATTTTAATGTGCCTCATCCCAAGCCCCATATCAATGAGACATATCATTTGTAATATTTAATACTTAGAGAAACATAATCCCGAACCGAGATTCTTCTTTTATAGTTAATATTTTTGTCAATTAAAATGATTTGTGACCCAAGTCAACTTGAATATTAACATAATGAGGGGAGGGTGATATTCGACACAAAATTCCAATTTCCAAGGAATGGGAAATGGAGTTTTGAATTTCCTTTCCACTCTAACAATTCGCCTAGACCATTTTTTACAAATGATCAACTCAAAATTTGTAATGATTCTACATGCTACTTTGATGTGGAACCCCACAAATCATAGATAAACATAACCAACACAAAATATAAGCTTACCAGTTTTCTCCTGTTTTTCCAAACAATGGAAAAAAACTCAAATAAAGCTAAATGAAAATGCCTCGTTGCCATCCAATCCTAAAATAAGCAATTTCAAGAAGATATCCTAGCAGGGAATCTCTCAAGTAGAGCATCAAAAGAAGTAAATAACTTTAGTTGGAGACTAAGGGAGTGATTGTAAGAAGCCCGAGGAAAGAATCAATGAAGAAGAGGTGAATTCAACAAGAGATCCAAAGAAATAAAGCAGAATAGGTTAACCAAACTTGGACAACAAGCACTATTTGGAATTCTTCCTCATTTTATAATTTTGAAAAAAACTACAACATTGGAAAAAATTATCGTGAAATTTATATATTCATGACAATTGCTACCTATGAATGGGAGTGGCTCATAGTCAAATGTTTATTAATAAGTCCAATGATCAATGTATCATCACTTTTAGGAGAAACTTTTCAATAGTTATTTTAATTCAAATTTAAAAAAAATTGTAAAACCTCAAGACTTGCTCAGAGTTCTATGTATCTATCTCCAAATTTTTATCCCTATTAATTCAAGCATCTCAAAGTCCTATAGGTTGAGGGGAGGATCTTATAATCCTATTTTCCACTCCATTATAGTGAGAGAAACCCAAGATCAACTTACCTCAATTGCTCCCTAGAATGCATCCCCTTTCACGTTTCTTTTACTTAAGTGAGATTTATCCCATGTTGAAAGGGAAAAATAACATGATTGAGTTATTTTGTCACAATTTTATAATATGAGATAATAACTATTTCATAATTGAGATAATTGGGAAAAAGCTCATAACTGTTAAAAAGGTTTCTAGAGTTTGTCATTCCCAAAAAGATCAGCTTGACCCACTTGTGTATGAGTTAGCTAGGGATCCATTATTGTAGAAGTTTCCTAACTTCTCAAGCCCCTATGTGTCTAGATACATTTTCCTAAAGGATAGAATGAGCCTATATAATGTCACCAAGAGGAAAGCGGGAAGAGAGAGTATTCATATAGTGTGAAAGATCTATTGTATTGGGAGGATGATACCATGCTATAAGCTTGAGGAGAGGATCTCCCTTGTGAATGTATATTTGTGTCATTTTGTTTATGATCAATAAAAATGAATGTTTCCTTGCCTATAGATATGATTTTATAATCAATTTTTCGTGTCTATTTTATTTGTTTAAGATGACGGTAATTTGTGGAAGCCTATTAGTGATCCTTGTTTGGTGCACGTTTGGTGGTGCTTGTGTGAAAGCTCTAGATTTGTCGTTGAGGACAAGATCTCTTAATTAAAGAAAGGAAACTCTACAGCAGACTCAAGATCTGTTATTGGTCCGCGAGGGCTTCAAGTTCTAGCTCAAACCCTAGTTTAGTGATTGCATGCATAATTGGTTGTTAATCACTTGGTTTGGGATTCGTCTATTTCAATGATTTTGGTCATTTGTTTTCTAATCTAGTAGGCTTGATCAGGGCTATAAGATTATGGAGAAATAACTCCTTGAGGTTGTGTGAAAATGACCATAACAGAACTAGTGACTCCATTGGGGAGTTTTCCGAGTTTGTTTTGAGATCTCTTTTCTTTCTCTTTGGATTTGGTTTTTATGGTCTTCCATTGAGTTCTCAGTGGTTTTATGGATTCATTTGGATATCACATAGTTTGATTTTCTTCATATGTGAGCCAACCTTGGATCTAATTTTTATTTTGTTTTTACGAGAGAATAACAAATCTGGGAATTAAAATCGAATTATGGAATTTTTCATAAAAAAATTGATAGAATTAACCCCACATCAGAATCCCTATCAAAAATTCATCCAAAAAAGAAAACTAAAAATAGACTCCATATTTATGGCCAATTGATGATTATCTAGTCGAATTCCTTCCTTAACCACACCCACAGAATGGGTTACAGTATGGTTGTGCCTTCAAAGCCACTAGGTTATTCATTATATTCATGTGGCTGGAACGACATTGCTAAGCGTTTTATATGTGCGATTATGCTTGAAACCCTATATCTCCTTAGGGATCCTAGATGACTCTTCTTTTATATTTAACCTTGATCTCTAGCATCTTTTTTGAACCCACATTTATTACAGACCTGAGTTACTCATGTGCGTTTGTGTTGAATTGGTCTTAATTTGTATTTCTTATTTGGTCTTGTTTGAATTTGGTTTCAATATCAACTCTTTTCTCTTTAAGTTACTTCAAAATCAATTGGATGTTTTTCCACCTCCATTACAACCTGTCAAACACTTCAGATTTGAATCTATACGACTTGGTTCATATTGGATTATTTTTGTCCTATTTCTCTAGGGTTTTCCCTGGAAGATCTGAAGTGCTTTTTGTTGAGGTTATTGTCCTTGACTTTGGACCCAATTGTTCAGATTTATTTAGTTGTTTCAGTAGCAGATAGGATCTATTCTTGACTTTAATATCATAATCATATTTGGATTATTTTTCCCTTTTCACTTTTACTTGAGTGATTGTTTGGTCTTGTGGGCTTGTTTCATTCATAAGAGGTGTTATTGTTTACTTATGGTTGTGTAAGTTGTCTCCTGAGAAGTTTATTTGGGTGAGTCTTATATGTTTTTCACTCCAGATTCATTTTTGTCACTCCCGCTTAATATTTTCTAGTTCTTCCTACTTCTAGGGTTTGTTGTTAACCATTGTAGAATATTGACTCTACTTGAAACGTTGTGCTACAGGCCTAGCTTGTTTGCATTGCCTTCATTTTTTCACTTTTTCCTCTCTTTTTTATTTCTTGAAAAGGTTTATTTGGCTTTAATTCCAAGTTTTGACACTTTTCAATGCTTTGTGTTCTTGGTTGGGGATTTTTTTTACCTCTTTTTGTATCCTTGTTTCCTGGTTTGTTTTTTGGGTCTATATTTTTATACATTTGGGGATTTAATTTAGTGACCATTAAGAGGTGTATGTTGTAGGTAGTTTTTATTTTCTTTCAAAAAGTGAAAAGACTCTATCCCTACTTTAGATAGATTTCATTGAAAGAAAAACATAAATTTGCATTTCCATATAGTTGCATTTTGGGTTTTCACTAACAAGGGTCTTTCACACCATCTTGTTTCATATCATTACTCGCTTGAGTGATACACCAACCCTTAAAATTAATGCTCTAATAAAAATTAGTAGACTTATCTTTTATTTTTGTTGGTAGTACAACAACATTAGCATTAGCTAGGGTTTTGTAGCTAACTGTGTGAGTAAACTTCACAAATACCATAAAAAAAAACTTTCCAGTCTACAGTAGAAAGTGAAAATTCCTCCATCATCCCACTGTCAAAACTGCAGCATTTCATAAACCCATTTGAGCCATTAGGGTTAGGTCATGGTGTGAGTGGTTCTCCTTCATGCTACCCAACTCATGGTAGATAATCTTATGTTGTTGGCTGACTACAAAGAAGCCCAATATCGTCCTCGTGGGAGGAAGGTACCTTAGTGATCATTCCAAGGAAAAAATACCCTATAGGTGGTGGTTTTGTGCAACAACCATCCCTCTGCCTTACCTTCCTCCCGACCACTCTTCTTGTAGAGTTGAGATCCCACAAGTAAGAAGTTGCTTGGAAGGCCATTTAAAACATAGTACTAGGATTAGTTTGCAAGTGACTACCTTTTAGGGATTTTCTAGTGTGTGTTGTTTGTATACTAACTTGATTTAGTTAAAGCATATTTTTCACCCAGACCAAACCCAGTCACCGACTATCATGTAGACTTAACGGTTTACCACTTGAGTGAGGTGAACTTTTTACTCCTACTCATAGAGTGTTTATCATTGCTTAAGACCCATACCAACCTCAAGTTGAGGGATATATTCTTGTTCATCTTAGTAGTGGCTTGATATCTATTGATACATTAATGGATGATTTTTCTTCTCATATTAATCATCCTTTGAGTGATCTATAAAGACCATAGTTACTTTGGTTGAACCTTGACAGTAATACACCTATCTACACATATGTTCCTTTTCTACCAATGGAGCAGGTTATTTCCTCTTTACCCTTTGCATCTATAGTCTTTGTTTTTATGTCATCGTTGCCACCACTGAATGTGGTTGGACCTACACCACCTTGTATGCCTCTCACATCCTCTTGGGGTATACCCCCTGTCTCTTTTATGACTCCCACGAATTTGTCTAGTGTTTTTGTGCCCATTCTTTCTTCTATTCTGACCATGGGATTAAACCCTAACCAACCTATAGGATCAGGAATCTCCACTCCTACTTTTTATCAACCTTCTATACATGTTCCCAATGTGGCTATCGTAACCTTGGGAGATATGTGGGGAGGATCATATGTTGTTCCTAGCCAGGCTGGGGGTAGCCTTGCTTCTAGTATTTCTCAAGAATGGTATAGTTCATTTGTTGGAGGGGTGTCATCATATAGTAATTTTCCTTGAGGGGCTAGTTTATCTGGGGGAAACCATGTTAGTAGCACCACAATTCCTGTGAATTATCCTCCTTATGTTAGTGTTTTTGTGCAAGGTGGTCCTTCTTTTCCTTTTGGGTACAACCCCACTAGTAGTCATACTCTTGGGGGTCCTTTACTCTCTTGGGGCACTAACCCTGGGGGGAACTTCTTACACTGATCATGTTGGCCCACATTCTCTATATGTTAGGATGAATTATCACCATGGTCCACAAAATGTCACTAAAAACAAGGGTGTTGTGGGATTTCACGGTTGGTCGAGGGGCTATGCCTCCTCTGACGCATTTTGTCAGCTACATAATGCTTTCCTACCCTCTCTTGATCATATGGATTTAGCTAAGTTGAAAAATCAACCCATTAGTCACAATCCTTGGTAGCCACCCATGCCTGCGAAATTTCTATATGATATCACCAAGTTTGAAGGGAAACCTCAAGAAAATCCATTGATACATATTGCCACCTACCATCTTTGGTGCTCATCAGACTCTTTGTTGCATGATTCGATTAAACTATGTATATTATAATGTACCATGATTGGATATGCTTCTAAATGGTATATTGAACAAGATACGACATCCTACAAGGACTTTTCTTCCTTCCTAAACATTTTTTACTCATTTTCGTTTTCCTATGAGATACGACATCGATTCTGACCTCCTGTCCAATTTCAAACAAGATAAGTCCACTCTTATTTATGATCATATCCATGAGGGGTGACATCATTAGAGGTTAGTTTGAACCATGATTCCTAACAAGATTCTTTGAAAATGGTTCATTCGATCGCTGTTACCTATTATAACCAAGGATGTTTCTAGGCTCATGTTTGTTACCGAGGAACATGCCATCTTAGTTTCCCAACAACTAGATTTGATTTACTCCTAGTCAGGAATGCTATATGAAATAATTCCTAATGCTCCACACTCTTCTATAGACCCTCCCAAACCTATCCTGAGACCACACTCTGATGGTGTCATTGGTTCCATCTCCGACTTTGTGAGCCAACTTCTTGCCCAACTTGGGAAATTTATTGTGACATCACAATCCACATCAAGTGCATGTGGCTTTGAAAAATCACCCTCTTTTGAGCAACCCACTAATTTTCTCATGGTGAAGTCCACAACACTCAACAACCTAGTGGGAAAAATAAAAAAATAATAAAAAAAAAAATAATTAACCCACTTAGGAGACTCAACCAAACCCATCAAATCAGGGATGAAGCACTACTAAATAATGTCGCAATATTAAGTTCCCTTGTAATATTTTTCAACGTGAGAATTTAACTAGATGAAGGCCACCGAATTATTGTGCCACCACCTTCTACTTAACATCCAAATGTCTTGAATCATCCATTCCGTTCATAGCCTCAACAACAAATGGTATCCCAGGCTGCGTTAGAGTTATGTATCATTTATGTACTTTGAGGACTACTTTTGGACCCCTCTTGTCTCTTATGTGTCCATAGTCCCTTTGTTGTATATTGTGACTTAGATCCACATTGTATTTGTTGGTGGCTATGATATTTTTGATGTGTCACATGGATCCACTGGGTATTTTTCATGACCATGCCTTAGCATTTCATGTCATGGATCTGCATTGTATCTTTGATGACCATGTTTAGCTTCTCTTTATGACCAAACACGAGTATCCCTGCCTCAGGGAGTTTATCAGTAGAGTTAAGAATTCATCACTTGAGTTCCTCTGATTTAGTGTTGGAGTCTTAGATCCTTCCTCCCATTTTGAACTTTGAGTTTTATTGTAATACATTTCAGCCACCAATTTCTCTTCTAACCTCATGCATTTGGGGGCATCTATTAAAACCCTATTTTCCACTCCGTTATAGCAAGAGAAAACCAAGATAAACTTACCTAAATTGCTGGCTAGAATGCATCCCCTTTCACCTTTTCTTTTACTTATGTGATATTTATCCCATGTTAAAAGGGTAGAATTACATGATTGAGTTATTTCTCATAATTGTTTTGTCACAATTTTATAATTATGAGATAATAATTATTTCATGATTGAGATAATTGATAAAAAGTTCATAATTGTTAAAAAGGTTTCTAGAGTTTTTCATTCCCAAGGAGGTAAACTTGACCCACTTGTGTATGAATTTGATAGGGGTCCATTATTGTAGAAGTTTCCTAACTTCTCAAGCCCCTAGGTCTCTAGATGCATTCTCATGGAGGATAGAATGAGCCTATATAATCTCACCAAGAGGAAAGGGGGAAAGAGAGAGTATCCATATAGCATGAGAACTCTGTTGTATTAGGAGGAGGACATCATACTAAAAGCTTAAGGAGAGGATCTCACTTGTGAAGGTATATTTGTATCATTTTGTTTATGATCAATAAAAATGAATCTTCCCTTTCCTGTAGATCTGATTTTATAATCAATTATTCATGTTTTTTTTTTTTTTTTTAAGTTGATGGTATTTGATAGAAGACTATTTGTGGTCCTTGTTTGGTGGTGCTTGTGTGCAAGTTCTAGATCTTTTGTTGAGGATGTGATCTCTTGGTTAGAGAAACAAAAATCTACATCAGAATCAAGATTTGTCACTGATCTATGAGCTCAAACCATGGTTTAGGTATTGCATGCATAATTGCTTATTAATCACTTAGTTTTGGATTCACCTCTTTGATTGATTTTGGTCATTTTTTTTTTTTTTCCGAACTGGTTGTCTAAATTAGGGCCATAATATTATGGAGCAATAAATCCTTGTGGTTGTGTGAAAATTTCCATAATAGAGGGTGTGATAACCTAACCCATACTAAGACTCCAACACATGATCTCCTCCTCTATATTAAATCTAAGAGGCCACCTATTGAGATACAATCCTTGAAAACCTAGAAACTTTGTGCCACTATGAAATATTTAATCTTTCCTCTTTGAGCTAGAAATGAAAAAAAAAAAAGGTTCCTTTACCATATAAACAAATTTTATTTCCTACTTTTGTATTGGCAACCCATTGACTCAGGATCTATGATTCCAAATATTTGGCATTTTTCAATCTCCCATCAAATTTCAAACTATGGACCATTAATAACAATAATATCTCTTTAAGGCTACATAGGAAACACACAACTTAGGAATTTTTTTGCTTGATGAATCTAGAAGTATTATTGGTGGTCTCAACTATTTTAAGAAAAATGGAAAGTATTATCATGAAGATTTCATCCTCTAGACCCAATTTTGGCCCCATTATTCACTATCCATCACAAGTGTTGTTGCAATCCATCTTAGAGACACCATAAGTTAGATTTGAACATAAGCTTCAACATATAATGATCCTTTACATGTCAACAAGAAACACACTCTATGAACTAGTCTTACTTGTTGATAAAGTGTCATGGTGCACCGTAATATATGTATCAAGTAGATGACTTAAATTAATTTTATTTTATATCAACCAAGAATACATAGAAGGTTGGCTTCTTCTCCTCTATATTCTCTATGACATGAGCCTCATATTAAGGCCCAACCCATTTAGTTTTTTTATCAACCATGTTCTTTATGAAATACTTCTTCATATGGCCCACCTCGTTGTAATAATAACATGTGATGCTTTTTAGAGTCTTAGATTTATATTCACTATAACCTTGACCCTTATTCTTCTCCCACCTTCCTTTACCCTTGATGTCAACTACAAAGGCCTATTTTGTGTCCTTTACCTCACTACCACTACCAAATTGTTTCTTCCATATGTCTTATTGTAATAGTTTATTGAAAACTACAGGTCAACATTCATAGTGGTGATGTTCAAGGTATCACTAAAGTTATGATAAACATGTGGTAATATTTTCAATGAGATTACTACTAGTTCCTTCTTTTCCATCATCCAAGCAACATATAACAACTACTTTATGATATCCTTCATTTTGAGTAAATCCTCTTTAAAAGATGCACTCTTATTGAAAATAGCATGTTATTTTGAAAAAAGTCCTTGCATTTCTCTGAAGTATCATGCAACTCTCTTAAATGTTTCCAAATCCCTAATAAAGTCTTCAATGTCTAAACCTCAAGAAGTATGAAATCTATCATGGAAAACTTAATTGACATTACTACTTGTTTATCTCACTCATCACAGTTGCCTTAGTTTCTACCCACATATTTTGGTTAGGTATTTTTACCTAGGACAATAATAGCCAAGCACTTACACTAAAATATGGCCAACATATGCTACTTACATGTATCATATATCCTGCCATATAACCTTTGCTTTCCTTCTAAAATGATGTTTCTTAAGTTGAAATTGGTACAACTAACAAAAGTATAAATGTATACTAAAATATAGTAAAATAATGAAAATACTCATTCTTCCCTCCCTCAATCTACAATATGAGAAAAAGAAAACATGGATACTAGTTCTAAACATCTACAAAAATCATGCATATTTTTAAAAACCATGGACTTTTTTTTATACCTTTACCCAAAAACAACTCAAAAAACCCACATGTTATTATAAATATTCTCAAAATTAGAAAGAAAGCACATAGATCTACTAACAAACAACACCAAAACATGTACATTTTGATATGTTTGTTAATGAAAAATAGTAGATAATGTAGATCTACTAACAAAATATTATTTGTGGAGTCTAATTATATTTTTTATTCAATGGAGTTTAAAAAACAAAAAAAAAGTTTCATGTTAATGGGCATACTATTGTGAGACTTTGTTAGACATGCATGCCCCAGGTAAATTGCCAATAAAGTCTAGATGTGGGTTTAGGTGATAGTATGTGAAATTATTTGATACCTTGGCTATGAAATTTAAGTGGGGTGGGAGATCATAATTATCTCAAGTCTAGCTTAAAGAGGGGAATGTTAGGTTAAACATGACTCAATGAAAGAATCAAATCCAGTTTAGGTAGACAAATTGTTTCCATGCACATGGTGTTGGTAACCCATGGTATTATGCCTGTAGATTCCATGTAATGAAGCCTTTAAAAGGATTATGATACTCCATTATGTTATGGTTGCATATTGTGAGAGGTTATGATAAAAATAAGAGGAGAATGTAAGAGAGTGAATAGGATGTTGCATTGGATGTGTTGTAGGTTATATCCCTTCATTTCAATGGATAGAATAAAAGAAGGAATGGCTATTTATTTATGGATGTAAACAATATTGGATGAACCACATGTTTTTTTTCTCTTGTGTATTGTGTTCTTCTATGTTTTTGTTAACAATAATTTCCACTACAGTAGTAAGGTACTTTGTACCCACATGTCTGCCAAGGGCTTGCAACAATCAGTAATTTTCCCAATCTATTTACCCATTCTTATGCACATGCATAGAAAGAAAACAACAATAAGGAGACCTATAGGGAACATTTTATCAAGAGGTAGATGTTTGATGTAGCCAGCTATAAAAGTTCTTGGAGATCCTTGCTCCCAATTTCCCTTCATTAATTCCTACACACAAACAATTCACCAAATCTATATTCCAACAAAACCCATTAACATTAGTATGAAAAACTAAATTCAAATGCATTAATCAATAGAGATAAATGATTTGTTTGGGGGAATTTTTTTATTTTATATTATCCCATGGTGTTACAATCGGCACTCATCCGCAGTCCTTAGTTCATGTTCTCCATCTCACCATAGCTCATGGTCAAGGAAAAAAATGTTGGTGACTTATCGCAATGAATCCCACGAGTTTGTATTCCAAAAACACTTTGTTACAATAAAATTTCCTCCCCTTATTCCATGGATGGAATTGCTTTTATAGATAGCTTGGAGGAGTGATCACATTGACCCTATAAATTTTATTGGCCATATTTGATATGGTCCTTTAATTTATCCTCAAAAAGTGATCAACTTTGACCTTGTTTTCTCATATCATTCATGCTACTGCTTCATTTCTCTTTTGTAGTGCAATTGGAGAGTTATTGAGTTGTTCAACTCTCCCTGTCAAGTTATATGGAGCATTGTTAGGCCTAACAATGTTTCCTTATAGTGTTTAAGGAGTGCTGAAGGTGAAAAACATGAGTTTTGTTGAAGCTTCCATGGACCAATCTCTGCATCTCAATTTTCAAGATAATGCTCTTCCCTAATGAATGCAAGGGGTCGACAATTTGAGCTATAAAACATGCCCCCTAATGCAAGAGGTTAGAAGAGAAACTTATGGTAAAAACACATTAAAATAATATTAATGAGCTAAGCAGATCGAGTGAAACATAGATGTGGTACCAATAATGGTTGGAAAAATTATAGTAAGATACATAGAAAGTGCATCCTCGAGGTAGGAATACTAACACTAGGTATTGAAATTACAGAGCGCGGCCACCCATAAAAACTATTTGTGGACTCATGTCATCAAGGGCTAGTCATGATATAATTTAGATCTCTATCATAGTAAATATTGTTAGGTTATGTTATATTCTTTGCACGACTAGCCCACCTAGTTTACCGTGCGGTTAGAGGGGGGGCGAAGCCCCCCCTTTGTTGCGTCGATTGCGCAGTGGTGGGGTCACAGGGGGGACAAAAGCCCCCCTTGTCTAGGGGGTTTGAGGGGGGTGGGTGGCCACCCTCTACGGGGTCTGGGGCAGCACCCTAGGGAAATGTTTTTGGACCCTATATTAGGTTGGGCGGACCTACCTATGGTTTTATGCATGGTTTTCGCACATGGTTTTGGACGCAATGGTTTTCAGTCCATGGCATTGGATGCTTCAGCATGTATATAGATGTATTGTAACATTGAAAGGAACATAATGAAAAATCAAGCTGGTAGTCCTGGTTTTGGGATCAAGGGGAAAATATTTGTATATATGCGTTTTATGTGTTATTCTCTCCCCTCTGTTTATTTTCTGTTTTAGAATTCGTATGCAGGTAATTTCTATACAGGGTTAAAACCTACAAATATTAGTAGGGTAGTGAACACCAAAAGGAGTGTCCAAAGGTTGGCTTTCAAAGTACATAATACATTCTCCAACGTAGTTTGGGAGAGGAAATGTACTTGAGTGAGGTATCCCTATATGCAAAGGTCTTTGACCCATCATAATTGTACAATTTTCCTAAATGTGAATGAATGAGTTGATGTCGAGCATGTAGGGATACCATATGATTACTAGGAAATGAGGGATATTGTAAATAGATACGAGGGATACCACGAATGATGAAAATGGTTCTCAAGGTATGTAGCACAATCTATCCATTGAGAATGAATGACTTGATTTTGAGTACTCATAGAATCGGTTAAAATGAGCCAATGAGGAGAACCCATTATCAATCATGAGGAAGCTTGCCACTGATGACTGCAAGCTTTAAGGTACTAGACTATCTCTAGATCTACATCCTAGATAAGGTGTTGACATTGATGTGAAGATATCCATGGAAGGAGGGACTTGATGTGTCCTACATCATTTAACATGGAACTGAGACCAATATGAGCTCTCTAATGGTAGAAACTGAAGAACTAATGCACAACTAACACATGAATTACTGATGAAAAATGTAGAATGATACTAAATATGTTTGATATTTCATAGGAATTCCCTTGAACATATAACATCATGACATAAATGTGACCTTGGTAGCTTGGATTAAAGAATACCATATAGACATAGTGGTGACAAAGGAGGCATCACCCTATCCTAGAGACCGGAAGGGTAACTGATCGAGTGAGAAACTCACTCAATAACAAAGTGACTTTTCTCATGCTGATGATGCAGATATAAAGCCAAGAAAATACCAATTGTAAGAGAAGGACTCAAATAAGTGTGAAGTTCAAGGGAAATTGATAACTTCCTGTTGTAGTGGGTACAACCACCCTCCAAAATTTTTTCTTCGCTTTCTTTTAGAGCCTCCCCCCTCAAAATCTTAACAACCATCTTTTATTGCTCAGGTACTTGTATTTCATTTGATTTTATATATCGCTTAACAACTTGTGTTCACTTATTCTGTCAACTAACCACAAGGTGACCCAACAACTTGGATCACATCTAGTCTTTATGTTGTCTAGGAAAACTACACAATCCTAGAGGGAAGTTTCCTTGCACTTATGAATTGAGCAAAGCAGCCCAACAATGGCCTTCAACTCATAAATTGCGTAGAGTAGAAATCCAACCTTGCTTTGGAAAATTGCGCAGAGCAGGACAATAGCTTTTCTCCCAGAAATTGAGCGGAGAAGGTAACCCAACCTTGCTCTGGAAAATAATGCAGGTCATCCCAAAAGTGAGTTGAGACTCAAAATTGCATTGAACCAGTAGACATCCATCCTTGATCTTGGAAATTACGCAGAACTTGTGAGATAGTCGAAACCACCCAACCCAGAAACAATGCATGAGCTCTCCTTCAATGGTTGTCTGTTGCATGTGTCGGTAGGTATCTCAGTTCCCTCCAAAACAATGCAATTGTTCCTTGCACGCATGGTAGCTTTTCCCAAATAAGAAGAAGTCAAAAAGTGAAAAAGAATCCCTAGGTTTTAGGGATCTACTTTTAAAACTTGGAGTTACATGCAAAGTCGATTTTAGAAACTTCCCGCCAAGTGTGACTTTTTCCTAGATTTATGGCATGTGCATCATAAATCCTAAATCTAACAAATCTATCTAATGGATGCCCTAGAGCTGATTATTCACATTCAAATTTGGAGCTCTAGCATTACCGAGGCATCTAGGAACCTTTGGCATAGTCAACAAACATTGTCTAGGTAAGTTTTTCTTTTCATGTATTTTGCTGCATTTTTGTCACTTTTGATTTCTTGCCTTGCGTGAGTGTTTTTTTCCTTGTTTTATTGAACAAGAACTGGTGTTTCAATGTATTTTAACTTATAGAAGTTTTGTTTCAAGTTTTTCATTGCATTTCTTTAGTGTCACATGCATAAGATTGCTTCTGCACTTATAGTTGTTGTTACAACAACTCCCTTCATGAGATTCGTTGTTTTTCTATTTGAATGATTTCTATAATTTTCTTATATTGCATGCATGTCTATTCACTCATATATTCACCATATTTACATAATCATTCAGTACTTCTCAGTTTTAGGTTTCCCTTGGGCAGATCTAGGCTACCTTGGCCCATATCTTTCTTCTCCTGACATGCAGTGCACATTCATGGAAGTCAAGGCTTTGCCTTGCCTCCAAGAATTGCACAAAGGCTTCTAGACAATGGCTCCCATCCATGCTCTTGTCAATCCTGGGAGATAGTGCTGAATCTTCCCCTCTAGTACTGCGCAATACGAAGCTCCATCCAGTAGCCAAGCTAGATTAAACTACACATTTCATAGTTCCAATCCACATACAAGCTTTTTGGACTGCGCTCTATGTAGTTCTAGTGAGCAGTAGGCCTCACTGGTAGTTGGGACTATGCAATGCACAATTCCAACTTATAGTCTCACAGCCTCTCAGAGTCAATCCTGCTTAATCTTGCCCAACAGTCACCCATCTTTCTGCATGATTGATTCTCGAGTTGCCTTATGTTTTTCTTCTAGCATTGGCTTGTCGTGAGTGTCTTCTCTGTCTCTAGGTACACCAGGTGTTGAGCAGATTCTCAGCAGTATAGGTAACATGGCTTCCAAGAGAGTTGGATCAAAAGACAATTGAAAGCAGTATTGGATATGTGGTTGAACATGTGTCTATGAGCTTGCCCATTTATGCAGACACACATTTGTTCATTGAGAAAGACATCAAGATCACATGGCAAGACATCAACACTATATTCAGAGGCAATTTTGAGGAGAATATGGAGGAATGTCATGTCTATGTTAACATTCGTAAGTAAGGATTGTATAAGGTTTCATTTAGGTATCCCACCTTCTTGTGTGCAAATGTGATCCACTAGATTGTTTCACACATTGATCCAGAGACAATGATACTAAGCACTGTTAGTGGAGTAGAGCTTGTTACCTTTAGGGTAGAACATTATCAGCAGTTGTATCATTTTTTGTAGCCTGTGAACAGGATGGATGCACATTTTTACACTCCCAATAGCAATGCAAACATAAGAGAAATCTTGAATCATTGGGTAAGGGAGCCATCAAAGTTTAGGACAACACCCAACCAAATCTACAAGAAAAAGACAACCAGGAAGGCTTACCAACTCTTGGTCATCTTTGCATATTGCCTGTATGGCCAAGAGAGTACGGAGACCTTCTTGCAGAGTTGGTTTGTTATGTTGGATGTGTTGGCAAGTGAAGGAAATCTTTTCAACTGGTCTGACATGTTGGCTCTTCAACTGAAAGTTCATGTATCAAATTCCTGGAGTCCACCCAAGGATCAACAAGCAAGATTATTCATGTTTGCCTACCTACTCGATGCAAACTCGATGCAATTTGTGCCCATCAACTGTTTCCTGGCATGGGTTGCGCATGGACACCTTCAAAGAATGTTGTGAACATATATTGCAAGTTTCTTTTAGAGTGCCACTACCGAGGAGTCATTCCTAGATTACCTTGACCACTTCGTTTCCCTTTTGTACATGATGATCTTTGAATAAGATCTATCTTGCATGTCCTAGGCAAAAATGGAGGCGTTGCTAAACATTGTAGATTGGTATGACTCACCCAATGGTACCTTCATCAGGGTGTACAATGTAGAGAAGGCTCTGCATTTGTTGATGAAGTTTTCCACAGACAAGTTGGTCATGCAGGAGGTTCCATACCACATCTTGATAGGGTTATCAGCTGGACTGCACAGGAAGACGAAGGCACTATGGCCTCTACTTCCTTTGCAAATTGGGTTGTATGTGATCTGGAGTTTGAAAGAAGCAGATTTCGAGGTCGAGGATTTCAAGAAGTTTAATTTCGACACCAATAGTTTCAATCTGTACGATCTGCATGGATTATGTAGGGACCATTGTATGAGAGTGTAATATCCTTGGATCCACATGGTGTGTCATTAGCCAGAGGAAGACCCTTGGAGATATTGTTATAACTCTTCTAGGCTCAATGAACCAGTTAGCATGGCAGTAGAGTGGCTAGTAGCATTCAAGGTAGTAGAACCATAGGGAGCAGCAACGACAATAGCAGCAAGTAGTAAACCTGTTCAAGATAAAGGCAAGAGGAAGATTTCCGAAAGTGCAGAGGCAGAGCAAAGATACAAGTTTACGGAATATCCACTTGTTGAGAGACTATATTTTATGATATAAGGAAAGAGGAAAAAACGCGACAGGAGAGGAGTGAAGAAAAGGAGAGATAAGCAAAGACTGAAAGAGAAGGAGAGGAAGTTGTAGGAAGTAGAGAAAAAGCTCAAAGAAGAGCAAGAGCTGCATAAAAGAGAGAAGGAAGCATAGCAGGAACCTAAATAGGAACAAGAGGAAGTGAAAGGTTCACAGACAACATAAACTGCGCCGATATAGGTTGAAGACTCAGATCCACTAGCAGTAGATGATGAATAGGGTGAGTAGCCGTAGGAACAGGAACTTGCTCAGCAGGATGAACCTATAGTAGAATAGATGGACACAAAGATGGAACAAACAGAATAGGCTCAGAACATTCACCTCATGGAAAAATCAATTGAGGTCACCCAATAGGCTTCACCATCTCTAGCAATAGAGCAAGTCCAAAGTGAACAAGGGGATACAATTCTCCTTGAGAATGATCCAGGAACAAATGTCTACAACGTAGCCTTTAATGAGTCACAACAAAAAGTTGTACAGGCACATAGAGCACACATCCCAGATGAGCATGCATCACCTATGCACTTTCAAGAATGGGTGATTATGTTTGATATGCGAAGATATTCAACTTACTTGGCTAATACTATGAAGGATTATGATGAAGCCATGAGCTCAAGTGTGAAGTTCTTGATAGCAGAAAATGAGAAGATGAGTAAGGAATTGTAAGCAGCCAAGGAGAGAGAGGAACAATCAACAGGATCTAATAGAGTAGAGATGAAGAAAGTGATACTTGCTGAAGTGTCGGCTCTTGAGACAGTCATGTGGAGACTGTATGACAGGTTCATCACCGTGCATAAGGTAGTTTTCCATCTACATGGTCATCAATTGTGCTACATCAAGATATCACTCTCACTCACGGACATACATGTTGATGTTGATCATGTATAGACATGGATAATGAGGTACAAGCAAGCCCCACTTCACTTTCACAGGATGATGAAGCCACAGGTAGAGTTGGACAAAGCACACATCTTGAGTGTGATCCAGAACTATGAGGAACTCCCACCACTTATCACCAATTTTGAGGCTTCATACGCATGGTTGTTCAGGAGTTTGGATGTCGTGGTGAGAAAATATGACACCCCGTCAACTGGAACACTCACCAAAGCCAAAGAGAAGAACTAAGACCGATTGGAGCTCAACATGTACTTTGATCATTTGATGTAGATGGCCACCAATGTATATTTGTAGATGAACGCAGAGAACATGTAGAGATATGTTGTCAGTACAACCATGCTCAGGACTAAGCTACGCATGTTATAGGATGAGTTGGATAGAGGTTCCAGATCAGTATACCTAGAACTGATGGAGGCAGGAGTTCATTTCCAGAAAGACGTCATCAAACAACACGTGGACACCATTGCACACTACCAAGCTTGGCATCAGTTTGTACCAAAGATCATGGAGAGGATGTTGATGATTTGGTATTTCCATAGCTGTCCCAGTCTTAGTGTTGTCTTATCTGGTTGACTCAAGCCTATCTTTTGTCCCACATGGGTATATGTGGAAAATGTATTATTATTGTAAACATGATGTAAAGTGAAATTCCAAGTGTCATTAGTGAAATGAAAACATTCATATGTAATGTAAGGAGTTATATGTGATGAAGTTGAAGAGTCATGAGGGTAGTCCAATAGTCACAAAGGGGAATGTCAAGGGTCACCCCACCCTTTGCTATATATAGAACCTCATAACTCATAGAACAGTCTTTTGGGAGCCAAGATTTTGGCTAGGCATTGGTTAGAGGAGGCTTGGAGAGTATTGTGATGAGCCTTGGCTTCTCCATAGTGTAGAGCATGTACATCTCTTTGGAGGAGAAGGTAGTGTTGACTGTAATGTTCTGCTGTTCGGGCTAGTGGTTGTCAATGTTGTATGTATGGATGGAACTTTCACTTTATAATATAACAAAGTCACCACGTCTTCATGCATATGTTGTTATTATAGTTCGAATATTTTGGTTACTTTAGCAATGTATGTTGTTTAATTTATGCATTTGTGTATGAAATATTTTGTACGATTTTATGAATCTCGTTGAAGTCGTGTTGTTGGTTTAACCCATCACTTTGGATTGTCGACTATTCTTCTTTCCAACTTGTGATGTCATTCAGCTCATGTGTTCCTTTTAGGCTATGTACTATTGTAGTTTTCTAAGGGACACACTTCTTTTTCCCCTTCATCTGTTAGAACCTCCCCATGCATCTCTCTTGACTTGCTGCAAGGTCACACACTTGCTTCCAACAAGGATATCACACTTACCTTTGCGCGCTATCGCAATCAAGGAGTAACTTTACTACCCATTGTTGGGAATCCCACTCCAAATGGTCTGAGGTCTAGTTGGGACTTCTTATTGGGGATATCCCTTGACATGTTGACAGGTCCAACATCGTCAACATTTCTAGCTCTAGAAGGAGGGCAAGATGACAGACTGAGTTCTCAAAGTCCATTTTGAATCTCTGCACATCTTTCATGGCTTACGCTACAGTTTATCCTTCGAGATGTTTGTCTTATGGAAATGATTTTGATGTATCAGAGGATATTTGGAATGACTTGTCATGTAACACATACGATGGTGAAGGAAAAGAATCTTTGCTTAGACATAGAGTTGCCTTCACCAGATTCTGTGAGAGGAATGAAATCCATGAGGATTACATTTCCTGCTCGCTATTCATGTTTGCGGTTCATGGGCATGCACTGATCTGGTGTGTCACACTTCCCGGTGCCTCTATTCACTCTTTTGATCAGATGGTTTGAGAGTTGACAAGTGCTTTCTATCAGTATGATTTCCAAACACTCGATAATAAAATTATGGAATTACCAAAAGAAACCGATGAATCCCTTATGCAATTTTGGGATCGCTTTAATAACATTTCATTTCAAATCCTAGAAGATGAAATTTATTATAAATTTCTTCATGAAATATTTCAGTGTCTTCTTTACATATTTGAAAATCCACATATCTTAGAATCATTCGAACCCCTCCCAGCATATCTCGGTGTTAGAGTTGCAAAATCTAAGATGGACAAGGTTGTTGTCACAAGTGAACCTTTGTTTGCTTCTCATCAAACAACTCTAGCTCTGCAGTGCAAGGTGGGAGGAGGTGCATGCACATCCATTGAGATGTCACATCCTCCCACCCCACCTTCTCTGGATATCTGCGTAGATTCAGCTTGTAAGCCTATTGGTTGTCACGATGTTTCATTTTCTCAACCTTTGTCCTCTTTTTCTGTTGATCCTCTGGATTGTACTATGTTGTGTTCTCTTGTTCTAGACTCCACACTTGTTGTTCACAAGGATCAAGTTGTTGATAGAGTGGGTCTTGAGTGGCTGACCTGCGTTGTCATTTATGATGAGTATGTGTGGGAATCTGAAGAAGAACATGCAGTGAAGGATGACCTCCTTCTGTTCGCACCTCATCTGCTATTTCCTAACATCTTTTGTGGTTCTGCCATTTTTGAATTGTCTTGTGATAATCTATCCCCGAATGTTTTTACTTTTGATCATTCGTAAAAGACACCAGATTTTAGTCTCTCATTGCATTGCAGAGAGGACACATCTTTCTTTGCAAATCCATTCAACCTTTCATCTATCATTTCTAGAAAAGAAGAGGGTGAACGTTCTTGTTTCTCATAAACCCCTCTATATGATTTGTCAGATCATGAGGATGCCTATGAACATATAAAATTTTCTAGTCGTGGCTATCATGATCTATTTACTCGTTCATTTGATCACAATGCTGATTCATTCGCTATTGATATTTCTAAGCCACTAGTCCTTGATGATCTACTTACTGATGAAGTGGAAAACCCGCAAGCTGTCGAGGCACTTCAACTCGAGCTAATGGTTATGATAGGTCCTCGCTATATTGAGGTCAATTCCACTTCAGATCAGAAATTTTTTGAAACACCCATGGCTCCTCATCACTCTCCTATTTACATTGAAGATCAATCTAGTTCACATATTTCACATCCTCCACCTAAATCACATGATCCCATCGCTCATGCATTAGAGGAATCATACACAATGAGCACTCTTGTGAAAAGTATGTTGTCTTTCTTTCTCATGTTTAATCGTTTGTTGCGGTCAAAAGAGTGTGTGTGATTATTGTTTGCACACAGTGTTTTGCATCACCATTATATGTCCGTAGAATGGTTATCTTGCGCTTTTACTTGTTTCTTTTCTGTGGACGATTTTAAACTCGGAGCATGTTGGTCTTTATTGCTTTATCTTTCTTGTTTGTTGGTTTACATGATTATCTTTCTTGTTAACTAGACCTTCACCAACATGGGTTAACGAATGCACCGGTGGCTGCATTGGAAATATCACTTTACGTGAGTGGGCCCATGTTTTGTTTAGTTTAGAAGTAGGAGTAGTGTTTAATTTTGTCTTTCTTTCTTTGCATGTTTACTTTTCTTTCTCCTTTGTGTTTCTTTCTTTCTTTCTTACTTGGTTTTATTTCTTTTACTTCTTCTCTTTTCTTGTTTTTTTATTTGGTTTTTATGCACCCATAGGTTTAGTTTCACATGTAACCATGTGTGGATCTTGAGACAAGCAAGGTGAAGTACAAGAGGATTTGTACAACTATCAACACTTCATTATCTGTTGTCTTCTCTCTTTATGAAGATCTTTTCTTCTTCATTCAATGATACCCTGATGGAAAATATGTTTTATTTAGAGTGAGTCTTGGTGAAAACACAACACTTGCACTTTTAACTAGTACCGCCTACTCTTATAGCTTTTTTGGGTTAACCCTTGTCAACTCAGTCAAGTAGAGTAAGGT
Source organism: Pinus taeda (assembly GCA_000404065.3). NCBI lineage: Eukaryota > Viridiplantae > Streptophyta > Pinopsida > Pinales > Pinaceae > Pinus > Pinus taeda. Next base: position 160,990 of record APFE030089595.1, read on the forward strand.
GAGGGGGAAACCTTAACAAGTATGTGGAAGGTATATATAACATACTTCTCCGAAGGGACTGCCTCTTATACTCTCAATAAGTCAGGATCCCTCTTCTGCCTCTGAAAGAAATAAGTGCCTATGCACAGTTCCTTGAAAATGAAAAAAATGAAAAAAAAAAGGCAAATAAGGTGAAAGAAGAGAAAGGCTTCCTACACATAGAGGTGATGAAAGGAAATCTGTTGGGGTACTGGCCAGGCTCGCTGGCAACAGAGCGATGCTTATGTCCTTGCATTAATCCATCGGGGTACTATCCAGGCCTGCTGGCTATGGAGAAATACCAGAGATGAAACTAAAACTTTGACATTTATATTACTTATGCATCAATATACCCCTCATCCCCAGTTTAAACAACTCATTTGACTTGGCTTGGTATGTGTGGTGACCAATCAAGAGAATGGAAAGGACTATATATTTAACTCAAGCTAATGTAGAAGCCATGATGATCAAAGAATCAAAGAATACTTTCGGAGGATTTAGACTCGCTTTGCATGAAACAAGGTCCATACAGAGAGGTAGAGTTCTACTAGTGTGTTTCCAATGTTGTAGAGGCTACAACCACCCTCCAAAATTTGGCCTTCACTTCATTTTGGAGCCTCCCTCCTCGAAATATTAGTAGTCATCTTTTACTACTCAGGTACCTGTGTTTCATTTGATTTTATCTTTCGCTTAGTAGCTTGTGTTTCATTCGATTTTATCTTTTTCTTAACTGCTTGTGTTCGATTACTTGTTTTGTCAACTAACCACAAGCTGACCCAGAAACTTGGTTCACATCCGGTCTTTGTGTTATCTAGGAAAGCCACACAATCCTAGAGGGCAGCTACCTTACACTCAGGAATTACGTAGAGTAGCCCAATAGATTCATTGCACTAAAAAATTATGCAGAGCAGGCATCCAGCCTTGCTCTAGAAAATTGTGCAGAGCAAGCCAGTAGCTTTGCTCCCAAAAATTGCGCAGAGTAGGAAGCCCAACCTTGCTCTGGAAAACAATGCAGACCATCCCTGTAGTCAATTGAGTCTCAAAATTGCACTGACCCAGCAAGCAGCCAGCCTTGCTATGGAAACTTACTCACAACTTGTGAGACAGCCGAAGCAACTTAAGCCAGAAACAACGTAGAAGCTCTCCTTCAGTGGCTGTCCATTGCATATGCTGGTAGGTTGTTTGATTCTGTCTGGAACAACAAAATTCTTCCTTGCATGCATGGAAGCTTTTCTTGAAAAATAAAAATGCAAAAAGTGAAAAAACATCCTGAGATTTTAGGAATCTATTTTTAGTATTGGGAGATGTTGGGTGTGACTTTTTACCTATTTCTTGCACCTTCTTTCCCTAGTTTTGATCCTCTTATCCTCCAGGCCCATGAAACTTTACATGATTAATCACCCTTTTTCTCACTTTTACAACCTATTCCATTGTTATGTTATTTTTCCATATTTTACTGAATAATACAATAATTTATTCCTTTTTGTGGCTAACTGGGGTGAGAGTTGGAGGAGTGTTTTGGAATTTCTTCTCCTTTTCGGGTGTTTCTCGTAGGAACAAGGTTATGAAATAAACATACAGGGCTGATCAACTTCAGAGAAGGATAGAGCAGTTCGTTGTTACACCCTGCATGTTGTTACACATTGAATGTCGTTATAGGCTGTTGTTACATTATGCACTGATACAGAGGACCGTTTTTACACTAAGGATGTTGTCGCTAGTGATTGTCATTACATCCCAAACCACCATTCACTCACAGGATGTTGTTGCACTAGAGCTGGAAAGTTGTGGGTACTATTCCACATCACAACTATCGGTCATTTAGGAGTTGTTTATTGTAGAAGCAATAGACCCAAGTGGTTGCAATCCTAACCAATATATTCGAGAATTATTTGTATTTAGAAATAGGTTGTAACTACTTTTATTTTTTATTAGCATGAGAATAGTGAGATTCTCATGACTGATCTATTCCTAATTTTAGGTATGTAATAATTATAAAAGAAACTTGATTTCCTATGTATAAGGACGGCATAAAGAAAAGCAATATTACTCTGCTTCTGTAACTTTGAATTACTTTTAATATTAAATCACTGCAGTGGTGCTCTTACTACTCTTCATATGATTCGTTAATTAAACTCATGTTGTTCCTGCGCCCTTGCTAGGGAGGAAGGGCCCTCCTCTTTAGCAGCGACTACAGTAGTAGATGTAGTGTACATCATTTCTTCATTTATTGACATATGGTTTTTGGTTGTTTATGTAAAAATTGTGAATTACATCCACTTATGTTCCAAATTATATTGTCTTGTTACACTGAGTTGATTAACATAATGATAGTGACCAACTAGTGTAGTTGTTAGTTACTGTGTGGTGCACCCTTACTCTGGTAGTTGAGAAGTGTAATTTCAATTCTATGGAGTGTTTTTATTTCTACATGAATTATTTACGTTTTTCAATTTGATTTAGCAACATCTTTTACTGTTCTTTCCTTTTTTCATGCTTGGTTGTAGTGTATCGACACAAACAATGCGAACTCCATTGAAACAACAAGACCTACCCTGGGTTGATAATTAAATTTTGCAGTCACGGTCAATTAGGATTGATTAAAACAACACTACATTTTGGTGTTGTTGAGGGAATGGCAGTTGATGATACCGTTAGCCAAGTTGTTTATTTTATGATAGAGTGTTCCTAGTCCACAATCATTGTGCGGTAAGATGGGAGGTAAGAACCTACACATCGCTCTAACACACTTTGGTGGGCTCACCATTGTGATTAATAGGGAACTTAGGGCATGGTATTTTTGTTTTTTTTTAAGTGTGTCTTCGACTCTTCAATTGTTGGGTGGTAAGACAAGAGGTAAGAACCTGCGCATCGCTTTAACATACCTGGGTGGGCTCACCACTATCGAATACTGAGACACTTAGAGTGTGAATTAATACACATAGGGTCCATGTGTGCAACTATAGGGACTATATAAATACCAAAACTACCCCCCACTCTAATAATTCATAGGAAAAATGGGTCGTAAAAAGGAAAGGAAGGAAAACATTTATCTAGGAAGTAATCTCTAAGGCAAAAAAAGAACAATCAAGCTCTCAAAGGGATGCAAGGAAAACAAGGCCACAAAAAGTTGTCACTCCCATAAGAAGGGAGGAAACCTTTGATTCCTCTATCTCGGGGCCATATCATTCTAAAGCTGGCACCCACACTACCAAGATCAAGAATCCAATTTAGGAGTAGTAGGTGGAAGCTAGTAGCCAGAACTTTAGGACTGAAGGACAAGGGGAAATTGAGGGGGAACATCAAACACCTGAGATGGGAGAACACCTATTAGTTTATCAATATCCAGATTCAGGTAGTGCAATGAAACAACCAACCCTGAGGATACCTGAGCCATCAATCATGCCAACAAGACCATCACAAGAACAATTTGAAGAACGTTTGGTGCAACAAGGGTTAGAGGGATTAGCCGTGGGGGGTAACAATGACAAAAATTCTAAGATAGATGTTACTATTACCGCCTTTGAGTTCCCAATCGGGGATATTGGAGGTGAAGCTCCTATGAAAGGTATTCCTCTATCATCCTTGCCATCCTTCCAAGGGATGACTATGGAAGATCCAGACACCTTTTTATTTGAATTTGATGTCTTATGTAGAAGTTATGACTACATCTCAGATGCTCAGAAACTGAAATTATTTCTTGCTACTTTAAAAGCGGTAGCCTTGATATGGTTCATGGGATTGGGCTCCACTTCTATTCGAACATGGAATGATATGAAGGAGACGTTCTTATCAAAGTACCAAGACTATTGCAGAACCAGGGACCTAAGGGAGGAAGTATTTAGAATGACGCAGAAGGAGGATGAGAGCCTAAAATACTATGTCAAGTGGTTCCACTATAACAAAGGTCTAAACATATCGATTTAGACCACGAAATCTTGAAGACCATGTTTCTCAGAGGAATGAGGGATGATTGCCTTTGACACCCTGAACCTACTAGGGAAGGGGGATATATCGTAGGAACCATTCGCTGAAATTGTAAAGCTTTGTCTAAGATGCTCTCAAGGGTCGTATAAGGGGAGAAGCACAATTTGAGATGCCTATGCCCGAATACAAAAATCTGCAGGAGGAGGAGTAAGCAAAGCAAAAATCAGGAATTTGTTCCAAAATTTCAAGACTGATATCCTCAGTACTCTATCTACCCAGATAATGACAGAATAGATCAAGAAGACACAAGCAGAAGTGGATACACCTTTGGCGGTGTTCTGTCTGAATTACTGCAAGAAGAATCCCTTGAGGGAATGCTAATTGAACAACATTAGCTTGTGTAATATTTGCGAGCTAGAACATTCGACAAGTCAACTTTTGGAGCTTCCTACACTGAAGGCAGTACTTAGAGAGTCAAGTGAGGAGGTGCAGTCCTCTTATTTCATCACACTGAGGAGGTCATGGCAACCACAACCTCTCAGTATGTGTCAAGATTTTTCCTCTTTCAATTCATGGAACAATGCATATAATACTCAACAATATCCATGGTAATATTTTTCTCCTTCTTCAGCACAGTTTCCTTCACCCTGGAACCAGTGGTCTCAATCTCCCTCAATCCAATATCGTCCATCTCAACCATAGCCTTGGAACCAAAACTAGAGAGGAAATGCGAAGAGTACAGCTTTACCTAGATTACTTATGCAACAACTATAGTTACCCACTTTCCAAACTCCTTCTCCTACACTGCCTGTGCGACCCAAAATACCTCTGCAACCTAACCTGAACCCGAACAATAATGCAGCTAAGGGTATAGAGGCTCTATCTACCTTCCTAACCTACCTGTTACCCCTGTGGGCATTAATGAAATTCTATTGCAATCGGGTAAGATAATTAAACCAACTCACTCCCCTATCATTACAGAGGAGGAATGTGAACTTTCTAGAGGAGATACCGTAGGCTATGAGGCAACGGTTGTACCCATAATAGCTGATACAGAGGAATTTGTTACGTCCGTAAGAACCATCCTGCGAAGGATTGTTACTGCTATAACAACCATCTAAGGAAAGTCTGATACCCCTGTAATAGCCAACTTGACTGGTGTAACTCAAAACGCTTCGTATCCTCAGAGATTAGTTGAACCTGGAATGACCTGACAACCTGAATTTGATTTTCTTAGGGAGTTGCAAATTTTCATGTATGGATTCCTCTACTGCAGGCCCTTAAAGAAGTACCTATTTATGCTAAAACAGTGAGGGAATTGTGCATCAAGAAACCTAGGAGGAAGCCTAAAGACCCCACTACCATACATGTGATGGGGAACTTATCTGAATTAATGTCCGCTCAACCTCTCTAACTAGGTATAATGATCCAGGAAATCCTATGGTTACTATCTACATTAATGGTCAACCCATAACTAACATATTAATCGACCTTGGGGCTATCATTAATGTAATGACAAAGGACCTCTTTACCACCCTAGGTCTATAGGGGCTTTGACTTACTCCTAATGTACTTGAATTAGTGGATAGCTCCTATGTTAAACCCTAGCAGGTGTTAGAGGATATAGTAATTACAATAGCTTCCTGGAGATATCTAGCTGACTTTCTTATCTTACAACCCAAATCCAATTTGGAGGGACTTCCTCTAATCTTAGGGAGACCTTGGCTAGCCATTGCATATGCATTTTTAGGCTATAGATATGGATCTATGGTGATCGCAGATGGAAAGGCAAAAAAGAACCTTAATATTTACCCCCCAAACCTGTTATAGACATATTTGGGCACTGCAACCCCAATCACATATGTCCATAAACCAAGGGCTTCTGAGTCCCTAAAAGTGTTGTTTCATGCCCTAAAGGAACAAGGTCAGCTGATGCATACTGGAAAGCCCTTCTATAGGGTGTGATGGGCTAGAGTAGACAAATGGTAGAGATAGTTTGCAAGGTGGATGATCATGGAATCTTCTAGAAACTTCTCCTGTGACACTTACCTCTCTAAATTCGCCCAGGGATGAGTAAGAGATCATCAATCTCCAAGTGGAATCAAGAACTATCAGAGAGAGGACACTAATCAAAATCCCAGAAGTTGACTCACCCCTCTTACAATCATCTATATGGGTCCCTCATCCCAGAGATCCAGAGGTTGGAATATTGTATCTTGTAAGGAAGTGTTGTTGGTTTCCTGGTGGAATATCATAGTGTTGGGTGATCTAAGATTTTCATGAGGTGAGAAGGGGCTTTCATGCTGGGAGGATGACGTTGGGTTAGATCAATGGGTTGTAATCCTCTCTTCTAATCTCTATATCAATAAAGCTATTCAAGTTTTCCTCCACATTCTTATATGTTTGTTAATATATGCATGTATGTGGTCAATATATATCTGGTCCTATATTGTTTATGACTGTAGATCTCTGCACTTTGAAGGTATTATGTTGCTTTGACTTTACAGGTACTCTTTGAAGCGGAGTGGTCAAGGGAGAAGTGGAAAAGATCTGGCAAAGGGGAGAAGGAACAAGCAGAGAACCAAGCAAAAGATCGAGGTTGGTATTCTTTTCTCTTCTGCTATCTACTTCTTGGAAAGGAAAATGAAAGTAACTTTAATCTGTTTGTTTCTAAGATAGCTAGTCATCTTAGTGGGACTAGCAGCTCTGCATAGACACTATATTTCCCGATAACAAAAACCAAATGTGGAATTATACAACCCTTGGTGGGATGAGTTTGAGTTCAAATCATATATTTCCCTACCACTCCTCACTCTGGGGAAAGCCCAATTTTTAAGATATGAGACAGAAGATGATATCATTAATGGTTTTATTAGTAACTTGCTTTATGTGCTTCCATTAAAGATTCAAATGAGGAAGAAGTGGTAGAAGATATAGATTTTGAACAAATGAGAGCCACTCTGAATACTAATAGTAGTCCAATGGAAATAAAACTAGGCAAGTTTCTAAACATTAACCCCAACCTGAATGCTAAGAAAAACCAACTCCTGTTACAACTGCTATAGAAATACAAAAAGGAATTTGCATGGAACTATATGGATATGAAATGGATCCACCCTAAACTGTGCACTCAGAGTATTTATTTGAAGGATGGTTGCAAACCAGTTAGACAACCACAACACCGCATGAACCCTGCACTGAAGGAGGTGGTGAAGGATGAATTACAAAAACTCCTGAGTGCTAATTTTATTTATGTGATATCTGACAGTCAATAGGTGTCTCCTCTTGTCATCGTTCCTAAGAAAACTGGCAAGTGGAGAGTCTGTGTGGATTATAGAGAACTCAATAAGGCCACTCAAAAGGACCATTTCCCTTTACCATTTATAGATCAAGTCCTTGATACCCTTTCTGGAAAAAAATTCTTTTCATTTTTAGACGGGTTTAGTGGCTACAACTAGATACAGATTTTCCACAGATTATCAAGATAAAATGACATTTACTTACCCCTGGTGAAATTTCGCATACAAAGTACTCCCTTTTGGACTCTGAATTGCACTAGCAACCTTTCACAGGGCAATACTGGGAATTTTTTCTGATTTGTTGAATGATTGTCTTCAAATCTTCATGGACGATTTTACACCTTACGGAGATGCTTTTGAAACAACATTAACTAATCTGGAAAAAGTGTTGTAACGTTGTGTACAAACTAATGTTTCTTTGAGCACTGAAAAATGTCACATGATGATGACTAAAGGGATCATGCTAGGAAACTACATTTTTGCTGACAGGATCAAGGTAGACCCTGCAAAAATAGAGGTACTTATGAAAATTCCAACCCCCAAGATGCAAAAAAGAGGTACGTAGTTTCCTGGGGCATTCAGGGTATTACATGAGGTTTATAGAAAAATTTACAAAAATTGCATTGCCATTATTCTCTTTGCTTATGAAGGAAGTCGACTTTTTGAGGATAGGGAAGTAGGAGATGGTCTTTTTGAAGTTGAAATGTTATGTATCAGCAGCTCCAGTCTTACAAGGACCTAATTGGGAACTTCCATTTCACATAGCTATGGATGCATCTGATATTGTTGTAGGTGTTTTTTTGGCCCAAATTGAGGGTATGAAACCTTATTCTATTTACTACATAAGCAAAATATAACTCCCACTGAGCTCAACTATACAGTGACCAACAAGGAATTCTTAGCATTCGTGCATGCCATCAATAAATTTTGACATTATATCACTGAGTATAAAGTATTTGTAGACATTGACCACTCTGCCATCCATTTTTTAATGAATAAGCCAATTACCAATGGTAGAATTACACGTTGGTTATTGTTGTTACAAGAATTTGATATCACAATTGTCGATAAACCTGGAAAAGATAATCTAGTAGCTGATTTCTTTTCTAGGTTAGCTATTGATGACAATTGCATTCCTACTGAAGGTTATTTCCCTGATGAATATATCTTTGTTATTTCTACTTACTCACCTTGGTATGTAGATATAGCCAATTATCTCGCTGTAGGGAAGTTTCCACAGTATTTCTCCACCAAGGAAAAAATAAATATTATATAGCAAAGTGTTGCCTATACTTGGATAGATGGGAATATCTATCACACTGGACTAGATTTCCATATCAAACGTTGTGCTAGAGAAGATGAGATCTTTGACATCCTTAAAGCTTGTCACAAGGAACCTTGTGGAGGGCACTTTGCTGAAAAATAGATAAGGTATAAAGTCCTTTCGACAGGGTATTGTTGGCCAACAATATTTCAGGATGCCAAGAAGTTTGTGAAAGGATTTGATAGTTGCCAAAGGATGGGCCAACCACTGCAATCAAATGAGATGTTGTTACAGCCAAAAATCGTCTTAGAACCTTTTGAGAAATGAGCCCTAGATTTTGTGGGACCAATTAATCCTTCATCATGACAAAAATATTACATTTTGGTCTGTAATGACTATGTCATGAAATGGGTTGAGGCAGAGGCACTAAGTAGAGCCACAGAGAAGGTTGTTTCAAAATTTCTATTTAAAGACATTTTTGTCCAAATTGGTATACCCAGAGAGATAATCATAGAGGGAGAACCCCAATTTACATCCCATATGATCCAGAAGTTGGTTGAAAAAATATAAAATCCATTATAGAATCACAAAACATTATCATCCACAAGAAAATGGCCAAGTGGAAAGCACTAACAAAGTCATTGAGGGCATCCTTACCAAGACTATGGCTAGTCACTGAAAGAATTGGGTGGAGAAAATTTTAGAAGTGTTGTGGGAATACATGACTACATGCAGGAATACCATGGGATTCTCACCATATGAACTTGTGTATGGAAAAAATCCCTTATTCCCTATTGAGTTTGAAATCAAGACACTGAGAACAACATTGCAGGTAAATTTGGATTTGGCTACAACATAAAAGTAGAGATTGAACCATCTCAATGAATTGGAGGAGAAATGGTTAGTTGCTATCCAAAAAAAAAATATTATCGAGAAATAAAGAGCTAAGTGGCATGACAGATTCAGCAAGAAAAATAATTTCCATAAAGGAGATTGGGCTCTCTTATATGAATCAAGATTCAAAGACTTCAAGGGTAAGCTCTACACCAGATGGCTAGGTCCCTATGAGGTAGATGCAGTCTTTGACAATGGGACTGTAAATTTGGTGACTATTGTTGGTGCGATGACACCATTATTAGAATATGGGCACCGTATTTGGTTATATCAAAAACCTACTTCAAGGGATTCATTTGTCAACATTGTCACAAATTCAGATCTTCAGATTACAGGAACAAGGGAAAGCCCCCTTGTGCTGAAAAAATTCCAATTTCTCCAATAAGTGTAACAACTGAAAATCAATCACTGTTGGCGGCTGTTACATCTTCAAAAAAAACAAACAATCTGCTTATGAAAACCTTTTATGGGCACAGATAGACAATTTATGTAGTAGTTGAAATCCACTTTGTCATGGCTGTTACACATTTTGTAACAACATTTGTTATTTCAAAGCATACTTTACGATAATGATGTTACATGACCTTGTTTTTTTTTTCTTTGTGTTTTTGTAAAAATTAATAATACATAATAATCATCTTGGTTGTTACACCTATAACAACCAACAACCTCTAGAAATAATTCAAATAAGATGTTTATTGCAAAAGACAACATGCATCATCATGGTTCTCGTCACCGGAGTTACGTGTCTTGCCACCAACGACTGCGCCCCAAGTCACCCAGGTACGTCATACAAAGGTAATATCGTTATATGTTTTTATTCGGTAATGATGGCAACTTAACATGTTTTCCCTTTTGACCACTGAGGTCAACTGTCACATTTAAGACGAGGGGGGGGGGAGCGAATCATATTGCGACATGACCTTTGCATGGCCTGTAATTATTTAAAATAAATTGAAATTAAGGCACAGTGATTTGGTAATCATTGTCACTTAATGATAGATCATATGAAAAATGGGAAGTGTACCTTTGACTAAACCTCCCATAACCTAGCATTAATAATGCAATGTTATTGTGCAGTACGAACCATAATTGTAGATCTTAATTTGAAGTTCTCCCCCGTGCCACCTTACTATTTACCCCTACTAGAGCATTGCATCCCCATTCACAGTGCTTAGAGAAGTGGAAAAGAGCATTTGTAGGCTGTAACAGCTAAGTGGTGTGCCAACTTCTTCGATACATATAAAGGAAGGAAAACAACACTGAATTTGTGTAGCGATGGGTGGAGTAGCAATTCAGCATGAGCCAGGGTCGACATAGGCTTTGGAGAATTGCCCCGAAGCATGCCAGGTTTTCAAGGACACAGGCTGGTTTGAGTTCTTCAAGAGGCTAGAGGGATCAGAAAAGGGAGTCGCCTTGGAATTTGCGAAGAATTTAGAGAGGAACCAGACAGAGGTTAGGGGGTTGAAGCTAGAAGTTACAAAGAAAGTGATTGCTCAAGCGACGGAATTACCAGTGGAAGGAAGGAGGTGGTTTAGCAGGAAAGCCAATGACCCCTCCTTGAAGGGGGATTTCCTCCAAGAGGAGTAGTTGGCGAAGAAAGGGAGGGGGTTGATAGGTTTTCACTTCCCCAAACATGGGTTGATGTTGCCCGTTACCTCATCAAGTACATCACCTGCGAGGGAAGGGAAATAATTGTGTTCAATTACCACTTTCCATTTCTAAACCACCTTGGGCATCAATAGTTGATAAACCTTCCCTACTTCTTGCTAGGAAACATCACGAATATGGTCGTGACCGTGAAAAAAGTTGTGCATCCAAAAGCATGTGTCACCAACCATGGCCTTATCAAGCTCATTGTGTTAGACGCCCTAAGCTGCTAGGGCTGGAGTTGGGAGGATTTCATGAGGAAAAAGGCTAGAACCACCCGTAGGAGACAAATTGGGATGGTTGAGGAAGCTCCAACAGCAAAAAAGGAGCAACCCCAACCTTCAAAAGGAAGGGTTGGTAAGAGGCCAGTAAAAAAACCAATTGGTGATAGGAAAGCAAAGTAGATAATAAGGGTTAGTGGGCACCCAAATTCCCCATCCATGTCAAAGAAGAATGAAGAGGTAGAAGAGCATAAGGAGAAGGAGCAGGATCAGCCGGAGGAACCTTCCTCACCTGGTAAGAGAAAAACTCAATCCTTGCTGTTAAAAATTGAAAAATTAGAGAAAGAGAATAGAGAACTAAGGGAACAAATAGAAGAGGGAAAGGAAGACACAACAGCCCCATGGTTAGATACTTTGGTCGAGGCTGTAGACAGGGTCAGGCAGGGAGATGTCCTTGGTGTTGTGTGCACGACCTGTGCCGAGAAGCTAGTGACAACAAGGTCTAGGTTCTGTGCAACAGACACCATCTGGAGGGAAAAACAAACGTAAACCTAGGAGGATGACACACAAAAACCCATTGAGTATGTTTCTGTTACACAAGAATCATCAACTAAGACAACGTAGTCCATAAAAAGTCATTTGGTAGTGGATACACAAGAGCCCTTTGCTGACACTGTTGTTAAACAAGAACCAGCAGTGGAGACAGAAGTCATCCAAGGAAAGGAAGAAGATGCTGGAACCCATGAGCCTATGGTTGACACTACTGTTGCACAAGAACCAACAGTGGAGACGGAAGCTTACTGAGGGAAGAATGATATACAAAAACCTATGGATGACATTTTTGTTAAAGAAGAACCAGCAGTGTGAATGGAAGCTGATCAAGGATAAAAAGAAATTGTAACACAAAAATCCATTTATGATGCTAATTTTACACAAGAACTAGTAGCCAAAATGGGGCAGTTTCACCCTCGGGAGCCTGTTACTCCCTCAATTGATATTGCATGTGGAAGAACACTGGGTCTTGACGAAGGATGGTGTTATGAAAATATGTTGTTATTACGAGAGCTACAGAAAAGGAAGCAATAGGCACTCTCTCTACAAGAGGGGCTGATCTTACTCATGACACACAGAAGGATGATGGATTCCCTCAGGGAAAAGTGGTTAAAGGAAGAATGGGAGAGATAATGGGAAGCATGAAGGCACAAGGAAGCCATGAAGAAAAAGGATGAACAACTGTATATGTTACAGTGGTAGGTCTCGAACCTAATGAATGACAAGACGACACTCCGTGATCTCACCCTGAACCTACTATCATGCAGGAGTTTGTCCCCATCATATCCAATGTTCCTTTGGGAACGATATTATTTATTTCAGTTGAAAGCCGTTTATGAGAATAGGTGTTATTTGGGTTCTTCCACCCTAACTTTTCTTGAGATTTTTTGCACTTCTGATTTTGATGAACACATCTTTCTTTGCGAGCTACCTTAGCATAATATCATGTGTGAGTATGTCAGCACAAAAATGGTAGCAAGTGTATTCTTCTATATGGGATATTTGCAATTGGTTGGGCCTTTCTTTCATTTATGAGGAACCAGATTGAATGGCATCTGGCCATGAAATAAGCAGAAATTAATGGAGAAAGGACATCATTATGGGTGAGAGAAGAACTGAGGATAGTTTATGAACTCAGGCATGAGTTTAAGCTATTCCTGCACACTCCAGAGATCAAGGAACAATCAACCATCTATAGGAAAAGGATTGTGAGAATTTGCCTCAATTTGCATGCACAGATGAAAATTCGAATGCCAGCAAGGTGTCTTAAACTCAGTGAAGCCTATAGCACCGAGTTGCAAGAAGGTAATCCTTTTGAATACGAAAATTTTGTGGTTGTTGTTACACGGGTGCCTGAGTATGCGCAGATCATGGAGACATTAGGGGTGTCCTAGATTGGGCTCAGGTTTAAATTTCCTTTGATTTGGTTACCAGTAGAAGAGTATCAGCCAGACTACCACCTATGTGATTATGAAGAAGAATCTTGACCATGTCAGTTGATGGCCATTCAAGGGTACAGAGCTCCAGGTGAAGACACTGTTGGTGCTTAAAATTTTACATACTTGCATTGGGGGTATAGCAGGAGAAGCTCAGATTTTGCATGGGGACATGCAGTTGCTGTTTAGTCAATTTAGTATGTCCTAAATTGCTATTTAAAATGTCAATCCGGGAGTCGTAAACTAATGAAGTGAAGTGCATTGTATGTGCAAGATAACCTTTTCCTTAGTCTTTTTTCATTTTTTTGTTTTTAGTTTGTTTTTGGGTTTATCTTCTGTGGATTCCCTAGTGTGAGATGGCGAAATTGAAAATTAAGTGTGAATGGTAATGATGATTTTTACAATGATTTTCCAACCTTAAAAGTTCAAAAATAAAGTTTCTAAACTGACTGTAATGAAATCAATTCTCAAAAAGAAGTAAATGCATCAAAACAATGAACTAGTGACAATGGCCCAATATCCTTACTGCTGTGTCAAAAAGAAAATAAAATCTGAACTTAAAGCAACTCAAAGACTGAAAGTAAAGCAACTAAATCACACTACTTCAACCTATATTCTGACCCTTCACCTTTTGACTCAGTCCGGCTATAGGAAGTGATCATAAACAAGCTGAATATTATGATATCTAAATTGCAGGAAATTAAATTGCATAAAAGGAAACTAAGATTTAACTACTCATTCATATTTCAACTCTTCAAAATGACATAAGTAATTCAATCTCTAACTTGCAGGAAAGAAAACTAGATCACACTACTTCAAGTAATATTTTGATTCCTTACTAATTGAGTCGCTTGGCTATAGAAAGGAAATCATAAACAAGTAAGTAATATGATGTCTAAATGGCAGAAAAGTAATCAAGCAAAACAAAACTTGAAAGAAGTGACAATGCTGGAATTAAACTTAATAAATAAAAATCAGCAGAAAGGTCAAGATGATCTCATGTCAGTAGTTATCAAAAACATGTAAATGTGCCCGGGCTGCCTACAAAAACCTGTAAAGGAAACACTGATCAACTTAACAGTTATGAAGAGAACATGAAATATGGACAGTGATGAACATTATAACAACATAAAATATGTACAAGTAATGACTACAAAAAGCAGTAAACAAAAGCAAGTAAGAAACTATACAAGCTTTGGCGTACAGGGGCCCTCTGTCACCTCAGCCAACCAACTACTTATTCACAAATTGGATTCAGGAACACTGTCTTCTCATGTATTGAATTGCATAAATAAAGTAAAGGAAAATACAGCACAATGGGATGAAACAACAGTCAAAATTACAACTTCCAGACTAACTGTTCATCGTATATCAATGCGTTATTTATAAGTGAAAATGCTAATAACTAATTCCTAGATTTATGCTGCCAAGGGACACGTAAATCTCCACGACCTGAGATTTAGCATGATGGTCATTACAGCAGTTGAGTTCATGGAGTGGTCGCTGCTTGATTCGGTTCGCAGGCTGGTCGACAGTTGTGCCAGTACCTCCAAGAATGAAGGATCGTGCCACGCAATCCTTCACGTGTGCCAAAACAGAGCCGTGCCACCGAAAAATTCCTCATTTTGCCCTTCCTTTGACCGTCATTGACCATGACTGTTTATGAGCGATTTGGCTGATCTGAGAGGACACACTCCATGTACACGTCGCCTGCATCCTGCCCATGTGGTTGGTTTCTCCATTGGACACCTGTAGCATATCTTTTGACAAAATGGCTGCGGAAACTCAGGATGGCTACGGAAAGTGACAAGTTTCCGCAGCTGTTGAACAAAAAATCTAAACCAAACAACAGTCAGAAACATAGTTAGGAAACCATTTCATAAGCTCTTTTTAGCCTAATATGCAATGATTTGACAGCTGGGTGGATGAAGTAAATGGAAAAAGAAGGCTGAAAGGGTATATAGGGAAGTGCAGGTTTGGGACTCAACAACACCCAAAAGGGAAGGACCCGTAGCACTGTGATATGTCGATATGTGATCAGTGATGGTGCCGATATGCGACGGTGCCGACTTGCGATTGTGATGATCGAATTGGTAGATCAGCGTCGATGATATGAGATTGCATCGTAATGTTCCATGGTATATGAAAAGAACCCCTGGGCCATTGCAATTATGATTAGTGATCAGGGCACGGGCCTGATAAGGTTTATAAATGCGGCTGCATATTATTTGAAGTCCGGATTTTCGGATTTTCAATGTATTGCCCATGTATTTGGGTCTTTTGACCTCCCGCCTATGCGATCGCAATTTGTGATGACAGAACAGATCCGATGGGGGTATAGATGCAATTGCATATATTTGAAGTCTGGCTAAAAGGAAAATGATGTGTTTTTTAACGTGTCTGCCTGTGTATTCCAATATATCTCTGTGTATTGGGATTTTGTCCTGTTTTCAGGTTTTCGCCTGAGGGAAGGCCCCTGATTCCTTGTAAATATCCTTGATCATTGTGCCACACTGCAAGCGGGTGTTTCGTAACAATAATGTGTTTGTAACGCACAGAGCCACAGAGCCAGATGGCCAAGCGCAGAGCCACAGAGCTAGAGAGTGAGAGGGTCAGACGCAGAGCCACAGGGAGCAGGGAAAACACAGAGGCAGAAGAATGATTCCTCATGATCGAAGGATAGAGGAACGACTGTGGAAGCCATTGAGCCAGAAGGCTGCCTCACAAAAACATAGAGAGAATGATTAACAAGGGCGCTTGACAGAGAGCTCATGATATGCGCACAGAGGCTGAGAGCAGATGCGCAGAGGCGGCTTGGAGAAGCCCAGAGCTATTTGAATGCTGGGGAATCCAAAGGGAAAGCTCAGTGTATGCCGAAAGAACACAGAGAGTTTTAGAGTTACTTAGAGGTCGAGTGAACCAGAGAGCTCCATTTATAGCAGTGAGTTGTTGCTAAAGAATCGCTTGGAGATCAAGCGAATTACAGACGCACGTGGAGGCTGAGAGAGAGAGAGCTTAGAGAAGCCAGAGTCGAGAGCCAAAATCTAGAGCTAGAGATAGAGCCAAAGCCAAAGCTAGAGCCAAGATCCAGAGCCAAGAGCCAGAGCCAGAAAGCCGGAGAGCTTCAGAACCAAGGATAAGATGGTGTTCTAAGCCCATTGTGTTCAATGTAAACCAATGGAGTTGAGCATGGAGATTGTAAAAGGACTTATGCCATAATCCCAGAGAGCCTAGTTGAGTTGACTAGAGCTCAAGGAGACATAGCCCAAGAGTTTTGGGTGAAATCCATATTATATTGTTGTCTTATGTGTTTGTTATTTGCTGCATTGTTTTACTGTTACATGCATTATTTACATATCAGCATAAACAACAGAACTTACAACACATAAACAGTTTTAAAACAAGCATAAGCATACACCTATATTCAAGCACTTTTAATTCCGCAATTGGTTAATCACTAGATCTTGGGAATATATAAGCTTTCGAAGTGGGAGAGGTTCTTGTCAGCTTGACAAGAAGCCTTTAGTGCCCCATTTTCAGATCATTATATGAAAAACCCTCGACCTCAAATAAGATATTTCTTATGAAGCGTTTATTTAATATGAAGATGTCATAAGGTGGATTTGTTGTTGATCATTTAAATGAATTTAATACTGTTACTAGTCAGTTAAGTTCTGTAGGGGTAACTTTTGATGATGAAGTTAGGGCTCTGTTGTTTCTGTGCTCATTTCCAGAAAGTTGGAATGGATTATTTATGGCCATTAGTAACTCTATCTCTGGATCTAGTACTTTAAAGTTTGATGATGTTTTCGGTGCAATCCTTAGCGAGGAAATGTGACGAAAAATCTTCGGTGAGACATCAGGTAATGCTTTGACTACCAAGACTAGGGGAAGAAAAATGGAAAGAGGAAAGAGCTCAGGATATCGCAGTAATTCAAGGAAAGGCAGAACCAAGTCCAGATCGGGGATAGTGTGCTGGAAATGTGGGAAGAAAGGACACCTGAAGAAAGACTATACGTCTTGGAAGGGAAAGAAGGAGACGTGCAATAAGAAAACAATCATGAAGTGAATATGACAATTGATGTGTTGCAAGATGCTTTGATTCTTTCTTGTGAAAATATTATTGATGCTTGGGTGGTAGATTCAAGGGCCTAGTTCCATGCTACACTGATAGGAAACATTTTTGTGATTATGTTCAAGGAGATTTTGGACAAGTTTGTTTGGGTGATGATAAACCCTGTAAAATCATTGAAATGGGTAAAGTTTTCATAAAACAACAAAATGGAAACCAATGTCTATTGAAGGAGGTAAGGCATGTTCTAGATCTGAAGAAAAATCTAATTTCAACAGGGCAGTTGGGAGGTGAAGGTTTTGTAACTACTTTTACAGATAAAACCTGGAAGGTCACTAAAGGAGCCTTGGTAATAGAAAAAGGAGAAATGGTTGGTACATTGTATTTATGCAATGGTATTTCTAATTATGTTAATTCTTTAACCTCTACAGGAGTAGATACAACATTATGGCATCATAGGTTCGGGCACATGAGTGAGAAGGGGATGCAGATTCTTCACTCAAGAAATTTGTTACTAAGTTTGGAGCATGTTGATTTGGAATTCTGTGAGAATTGTGTTTATGGAAAACAAAAGAGAGTCAGATTCCTCAGAGTTGGGAAAGAAAAGAAGAGCGAAAAAATAGAGCTTGTGCATACAGATGTATGGGGACTTGCTTAGGTATCATCTCCCAGTTTCTCTCATTATTATGTTACTTTTATTGATGATGCAACAAGAAAAACCTAGATTTATTGTATTCAAAATAAATCTGATGTATTTGATACTTTTAAGAAATGGAAAGCTTTGGTCGAGAATGAGATAGGAAAAAGGTTGAAGTGTCTCAGATCAGACAATGGAGGTGAATATTGCAACAAAGAGTTTGATCAGTATTATTCAGAGCATGGAATTCACAGAGAGAAGACAGTTCCAAGAACACCACAAGAAAATGGAGTGTCAAAAAGGATGAACAGGACAATCATGGAGCATGCAAGGTGCATGAGTTTGCATGCAGGATTGCCTTTACAATTTTGGGCAGATGTTGTAGATATTGTTGTTTATTTAATAAATAGAGGGTCTTCAAGTTCCTTGGATGGAGATATTCCAAAGGAGGCATGGAAAAGTAAAAAGGTAAACCACTCATTTTTAAAGAATTTTGGATGTGAAGCCTTTATCCACATTAATAAATAAAATAGAACAAAGCTTGAGGAAAAATCAAAGAAATGTACCTTTATTGGATATGGTGTTAATGATTTTGGTTATCTCTTATATGATTATGAAAATCACAAAATCATTATGAGCAAAGATGTCATATTCAATGAAAAGGTTATGTATAAGGATCAGATGCAGGAAAAGAAATAGGAAAAAGAAAATAGAGAATACACAGTGCTTGATGAGATGACAGAAAAAGTAAAGGTGTTTGAAAATCATAATGATCAACAACCATAACAACAATAGCAGCCAAAACAACAATAGGCACCTCAAACACCTAAAATTGGTGTTATAAGATCTACTAGGATAAGTAGAGCCCCTAAACGATACTCTCCTTCATTATATTATGTATTGTTGACTGATTCTTGTGAACCATAATGTTATGAAGAAGCAGTGTAGGTAGAAACCAGGAAGAAGTGGGAGCTACCCATGAAAGAAGAGATGGACTCCTTAGTACATAACCAAACTTTGGACTTAGTCAGGTTTCCTGCAAGTAAAACAACATTGCAGAATAAATGGGTTTATAGGTTAAAAGAAGAATATGGAGGTAGGAAAATATACCAAGCTAGACTTGTGGTGAAGGGGTTTGCAGAGAAAAAAGGTAGATTTTGATGAGATATTTTCTCCTATTGTTAAAATGACTTTAATCAAAACTATTTTAAGTCTAGTAGCTACAAAATATTTGCATCTTAAGTACTTAGATGTAAATATGTACTTTCTCCATGGGGATTTGGAGGAAGAGATCTATATGCAGCAACCAAAAGGATATGAGGTCAAAGGGAAGGAGAAACTAGTGTGCAGGTTGAAGAAGAGCTTGTATGGCTTAAAACAGGCTCCAAGGTAGTGGTATCTAAAATTTGACAGGTTTATGTCTGAAAAAGGTTATACTAGAAGTCACTTTGATCATTGTGTTTATCTCAAAAGGAAAAATGATGGCATATATATTATATTATTATTGTATGTAGATGGCATGCTTGTTGTAGGGTCTAACATGCAGGAAATAAATGTTCTCAAAGGATTTGGGTGCTGCAAAACAAATCCTTGGTATGAGAATAAGTAGAGATAGGAAAATCGCAAATTAACATTGTCTCAAAGTGAGTACATACAAAAGGTGTTGAAAAGATTTAATATGCAAAATGCAAAACCAGTTAGTACACCTTTGGCTAGCCATTTCAAACTAAGTAAGGAGATGTGTCCCAAGACTCGGGAAGAGATGGATTATATGTCGAAATTTCCATATGCATCAGCAGTTGGAAGCTTAATGTATGAAATGGTCTACACAAGGCCTGATATTGCACATGTAGTGGGAGTTGTAAGTAGGTACATGAACAATCCAGGAAAAGAACATTGGATGGAAATGAAGTGGATTCTCAAGGATTTGAGAGGTACCACATATCTAGCATTATGCTTTGGTGGTTCAAACATTGCTCTACAAGGATATGTTGATGTAGGTATGGAAGGCGATAGAGATAACAAGAGGAGCACCACAGGGTATGTG
The DNA here is from genome assembly GCA_000404065.3 of Pinus taeda. Lineage (NCBI taxonomy): Eukaryota > Viridiplantae > Streptophyta > Pinopsida > Pinales > Pinaceae > Pinus > Pinus taeda. The sequence continues at coordinate 181,007 of APFE030089595.1, forward strand.
TTTACTATAGGTGGAACAATTGTCATTTGGGTTTCAAAATTGCAAAGTGTTGTTGCACTCTCAATGACGAAAGCAGAGTATGTTGCTGCTACAATGGCTAGTAAAGAAATGATTTGGTTACAAAGGTTTTTGGATGAATTGGCTAAGAAGAAAGAGTTGGGAAAGTTATATAGTGAGAACCAGAGTGTCACTCATCTTGCAATGAACTCAACATTTCATTCCAAGACTAAACATATACATCTCAAGTACCACTTCATATGCTCAGTGTTGCAAGATGGACAGTTGAAGCTGGAAAAGATACACACTAGCCATAATCCTGCAGATATGTTAACAAAAGTTGTAACCAGGGAGAAACTGATATTCTGCTCGGTTTCAATTGGTCTTCAAGTATGATGATGAAGATGAGAAATAACGAGGTCCAAAGTGGAGTCATTTTCTAGCAAATGAAGTAGCGGTGGAGTTGCTATAATCAGTATTCAAGTAGGATATTGTTAGGTGTGGAGTCTGATTATCTTCTTTATTCATAGGTATCACTACATTGGAGCCAAGTTCATAATGGGGCGGAAACACCACCCGTTTTTTCACCACTAGGGGAGTCTAGGGGGGTGAAGACGATTTTTATGAACCCCCCCGGCGGGGGTTCGAAGCTAAAAATAGATGAAAAATTGACTTGTAAAATATTGTAATTTTGTAGTCAATCTAGGGCATTCATTAGGCGAATGATCTGATGGTAGAGGTTATGTTTAATTTAGGGAGTTTTGCCTTAGAAGGAAACCTCTCACTATATACGAGGGAATTTTATTACGGGTGAATGTATGTGTATTCTGAGCAAGAAAGAGAGGAGGAGTGTTGAGATATTAATTTGTCAAATTAAATCCCTTAATATTAATTGTCAACCTGGGGTTCGTAAGCACGAATTGTATTGCGCTTTCTCTGTTCGGGCTAGGTCAGAGTTTAATTGTTTCCTTATAATGATTTATGAAATAAATACTCACAAATTTTATCTTCTAATGAGGAAACCCAACAATCAAATTTAACTTAAAATCTTCACAAATCCCAATATTCAAATCTGCACTTAACTGAGTATTCCTAGTAAAATTGAACTTCTATTCACACCAAACCCTAATCAAACTTTGCATGCTGGTACTAGGCTCTATATGAAAAATCACTCAATCACTTTCAACAAGCATTCTATAATGACAATTCTTTGAAAGAAAACAAACAACCCTATGGTAATCACCTCTCAGCTTATTAAACTATTGATGCCATAATCATTCGTTACCAGAGCAAATAATGATAAATAATCTATGACAATCCAATTGCTAATTCAACGAGTGACCTATCCTGTTAATGCTTCAATCAACCAATTATTCTGCACTTAAGGGTTTATGTTCAGATCAAGTTTTAAGGTTAAAATATCAATTGGAGGAATTACTTTGTTTTGATCTATTCTGCTGTTTTGTATTCAATGGATTACTTACAGAATTCTAATAAAATGAGAGCAACCATGATACTTATCTCACTTGATGTTCAGCTATCAAATCTAAGATTATACCTAATTCTATGCTATAATCAAAATAAATCCCTACCTCTTGCTGTTGTAAGACATAACAATGATCTATTCATGGAGTAAACGCCCTAATATATGAACTGAGAAAGAATTCATTCAAAGGAGATTTCCTTTTGCACGAAAGTGAGGATGATCATTTCGTTTTACCACCAGTATTAGTAATTAGATGAACAGAGAAGATAAATGGTGATTGTGGAATGTATCTTTTGAAAACGTCCTTGTAATGTTTATACCAGTTTACAATGTATCAATCCACAATAAAACAAGTCAATTAATTATTTATGCAACCCAGACATTCTCGTATTTAAACTATCAATTCAACAATTCAATTGAGTTGATTAAGTCTTTCGAATGATCTAGCTAGTTTCATCCTAATTTCAAATGCCTCTGTAATCTTGTAATTAGGATTAACTTAAATCGATTCTTGTCAATAAAACAGAGGTTTTTGTAAGGGAAGGGGACAAAGCCTGTTTGATTCAATCGAAATCATTCTCCATCTATAACTACTCAAAAGATTAAGGGCTTAGACATTCACTATGGGTGACAATCCAAATGTATTGATGGCCATAAAATGTGTTTCAGGCGAAGGAAACAAAACGACAGGGTGGCTCTGGTTCGAAGGGTGCGATATCACACTGGAATCTAATTGCAACTCAAAAAATGACAAAGACTCTACAAGCATAACCAATAATCAATTAACCAAATAATAATTCACACAAGAAAACTATAAATGAAAAGGAGATTAAGCAAATCTAAGGTTGCAGTGTCACTGCTGTTTCAAATACAAACAATCCCAGATGGGTGGGCCTGGCCCCACATGGGGTTGGATAACTTACAATAGCTTAAATGATTCGATGCACAGTTAAAACATAAACTTCATTCCATTAACGCATTCAACTCGACTTCAAAGCAAGAGCAGCATAACGATTTTATATTATAACTGAGCCACAATTGTATAGCAAAATGCTTCAAAGTTTCAGTGCTGCCTCTCCCCTGACATACATGCAGAGCTTTGGCTTTATACAGAGTTGTTGCTGAAAACAAACATGACTATTTGCCAAAGAAAACATAACAACAAACTAAAAGATGCAATATTTGACTCTTCTGGAGAGCCTTCGAATAGCTAACAGTTGAAGTTGATGTTGATCAATGCATGAATGGAGGACAAGAACTTATCAAACCGTAACTGTGGCATCAAAATAGGCAAATCCGAATTTCACTGTTAAGTACAAATCTGGACATTTTATATAAATTGGCCTCAGATAACTCTGCATATCTTCCTCGTAAGGAATTGTAAAAAATTGTTTGGGGGTTAGTAAATTGGTTATACTGGGACAAAAACCCATATTCCAAATTTGCCTCATTCTCCTTCACATGCACGAAAATGTAGGCGCAAGTTGGCAGTTTGAAAATTATTGCAGATTTGGGAAAATTTATGAATTTCCTTCTAGAGACCCACATGAGTGACTTGGGTGCAATCCAAGTTATGAAAAGTATTATAACATCATTTTTTACAATAACCTCTCTTGGTTTCTCTGGAAGCATGCAGAAAGTGTCAAAAGCCCCAAATTGGCCATTTCCGTATTCTATTGGCTCGTGAAGAAACTTGGTGATGGAACCCTGTGAAAATGCACTTGGTGAAACTGTCATTAGTAAATCATGAAATAATCATCTTTAATCATATAAAATCGAATAAAATTAATGATAATCAACCACAAGACATAGGATGTGTTTTGGCGATAAATGATGGAATTAGGGTACGGAATGGATTAAAGACATAGGGTTTTAGGGTATGAATGGTGATATTGTGTAATGAAAACATGGGAATTTTTTAGGCCTATCAAGGAGATTGTGTGAGAGCTCAGAGGAAATTACAATGGATCGGTTGTAGGTTGTATCTCTTCATTTTGTTGGATAGTATAAAAGGAAGGACTGGATGTTTCTCCGTGGACATAGCCCAAATTGGGTGAGCCACATATATCTGTGTCTCTCTTATTTTATGCATTTTCTATGTTTGCATTTCTGTAATATTTTATGTGTTCCATTGATATGTAATATATAATTTTCTAACATGATCACAAGCTTGGAAAGCTTCAGATGTCACCGCATATTTTTCTCTCAAAACCATAAGTATGCACCCTTTGTTAGAATTGATCAATCTCTTCATCTAACCTTCTTACAAGACTAGCACTAATCTTGGCATGATGAGCTCTAACAATGTATTCCACCTCATATTTTGTGAGACGATACTTGTTTTCATGGCAAAAGAAAATTGTTTTCCTGTCATACAAATATGGACTCCCCAATACAATTCCACAGATATCCAAAGGTATAACATCAAGGTCAACCTCATCTACTAGTTTGGATACAATCACATATCTATCCTTGCAAAGTTTGGTTACATGTAATTTGGCTTTGTCACAGACCCAACCAAGAGGGTAAGGTTTCAGATGAGGCTTGGTCTCCAACCCTAATTTCTTAACCAAGGATTCTTAAATCAAATTTTCTTGTGAGCCCAGATCAAACAAGGTTTCCACTTTAGTATGTTTCATCACAACTCTAATGTGGAGTCCTATTTCATTCATTAACGAGAGACTCATTTGAAGAACTTGTACTTCCATGCAATTCATAATTTTGAATAGCATGAAGAGAAAGGGTACCTTGTATGCCCACTCTTGTGATATGTGTCTCATAATCAGAGTTAGATCCAAGGTCCTGATGCACAGTTGCCACCTTATTTTACTTGTTCTTTCCACGAAATTTCTTATTGGCTTCAACTCTAAATGCAACTTCCAATTGTATTCACCATCATGACCTTCCTTCTTGCAATATGTGCAAGATGGCTTTTCTCCTTCTTATTTCTTGGTTGTAGCTGCCTTTTCTTCCTTTCCATTGCCTTTTCCTTTGAACTTGCCATTATGAGGTTTGAAAGATGATTTCTTCGGTTGATCTTCTTTGTCATTCTTTCCCCTGCTTTCAAGGTGAATGGCCTTCACAATATCCACATCAATAGTAGTAGGCTCAAATAACAATAAATAATTCCCAATGTAACTATGTAAAGCACTTATATACTTTGTTATAGTTTCTGGTGAATCAAGTGAAATGCCCAAATTTAAAGCTTGTTTTCTAAAACCTTTTGTGAAGCTTTGTACATTTTGACCCTTTCCTTGCCTCAAATATTTCCATTCCATTAAATCCTTTTGTTGATAACCCAAAGGATAGCATTGATCTTTTAATGCATAAACAAAATTGGACCAAGAAGAAAGGGGATTACCCAAGTTTTTCCGACCTTTATACAACTTTCTCTCCCACCAAACAAAAGTGGTGCCACTTACCCGAAGAGATGCTAATTCGACCTTTGCCTCATCTTCCTCTATCTGTCTAATCTAATTGTTTAACTTCTCTACATTACATTCTCCATTATATGTGGGCAAATCAAACTTTACATCTAGCTTAAAAAATGGCTTTTTAGATGCATTCCTATGATGCCTGTTAGAATGATGAGAAGAGGAAGAAGAAGAACTGTCATTGGAAGATGGAGAGGGAGGGGGATCTTCTCCTCCACCTCCTTGGTTTATCGAGGCAGAATCATCGAGCTCTTTCTTCTCAAGCTTGATTGCCTTCTCATATTTTGCAAACAATTTGTCTACTTTCTCTGCCATGGTGAAGAATATCTTGTGATAATTTCACTTTCCCTCCATTTTACCTTCCTCATTTTCCATGTTCCATCTTTGTGTTACATACCCCACTTTGTGATCAAAGAATTTGAGTTTTCCTTCACATCTTTGGAGCGTGTTCCTGGTTAGTATTCACTCATGCAACTCATATCAAGAAGACATGCTCTAATACTAAACTTGATCCATATATTTTACTTTAAGGATGCATACATAATTGCATTTTAATGAGCATGTAACCAAGTAACATAAACACATAAAAGAAGTGAAAATAAAATGCAGCCATGAGATCAAAGACACAAAATGTACAACTTATTAGCCAAAGTAATAATCATAGAGAGAGATCTAGACTCATATACAACATGCCGCTTCCACAAGTATGGTTTTTCTAAAAATACATCACAAACTTCAAGAGGATGAATTTCACACAATACCTCATTCATGAAGGGCTTGATGTTGTAGGGAAAGTGACATTGTTGGCTGACATGAAGATCTTTTCCTTGTGAAGCCACCCGATGGTGTATGGTTGTGAATGTGTTGTAGTATTTAGGCCTAGATGCTTCACGACCTCTGTTGAAACAAGGTTCTTTTGGCTCCCATTGTCAATAATGAATTGCAACGGAAAACCCTTCACCCACATCTGTGAGTGGAAGATGCATTCCCCCTTCTCTGGATCTTCATGCTCAATCTTCTGGATCTTGATGGTGGCCATGGTGGCAATGGGCTCCGCATCAATGATCTTCTTTCATTTGTCAGTTTCCTGATCGGGTTCTAATTCAGAGTCGGAACTTGCATCTAATTCAGAAGCCTTCAACTCGACCACCAATGACAACTTGGCCCAACACTCACTTGTATTGTGAGTGGAGCTCTTATGGAACTCACATTATTTTACCGTGTCCTTCTTCATTATCAGGGTGTTGTTCTTTGCTTACGACTTCAGCGGGTTGTCCTGGGTAGCCCCGCCTTGTCTTGTTCCTTTGTTCTGTGGTTTGGGGGTGCATTTTCCTTTCTTTGGATTCACATATCCAAAGTCCCACTTCTTCTGTTTAAACTTTCGTTCAATCTTGATAGTGTGCCGATACGCCATGCTAGATGAGGAAATGTCTAGGAACTCCATCTTATCTTGGATGTACTTGTGTAGACATTTGTGGTACTTTAGCACCAAATCTCGCTTATTATCCTTGATACCCAGCTTCATGTGAAGGATATGGAAAGTATTTGTGAACTCTGGCACATCTTGGTCCCTTGCCTATCATAGCGTGGTCTACTTTATGTATTTGTCTTCAAAGCTCCCGACAAGGTAATATTGCTCCTTGATGGCATCTCAGAAATAATTCCAAGTGGGTGTGGCTGAAAACAACGAGGGTTCACTCTCATCCTTTTGTTCACAGTAGGTTTCCTACCAGTCCTTGATGTGTGGGGTGGCTTTAAGAAGTACAAAATTAATCTTTTCCTGCTAGAAAAGTCATGAATTCAAAAATATCCTTCGAATATATTTAACCATTTATCTAAGGTGTCTGCATCTATTAGGCCTTCGAATATGAGAATATTTAAGTTAACTTGTACCTTAAAAGAAATGGCACCTCTAGAGCGGTTGTTGGATGAAGATGCATCGCCTGTGGGTAGTCGTTGAAGGATTTGGGAAAATTTATCCATCATCGCGTCTCTATGTCGCTCAAGGGATTCCTCAAGCAACATTTTAAAAGGATCTCCTACCTCCTTGTCTTTCTTTTCTTTCACCATAGGAGGTAGTTGGGTTTTGCAAGGCTGATCTTGCAATGGTTCAACCAGATCAAGCCCTAACTCCTTATACCCTGACCTCGTTGGGGACATGCAAAGAAAAACAAAGAAAGAGCAGACCTATCTGATACGATTGATATGAACTTAAACAAGAATGCAAAAAATTACATATGTAATCATCGATTTGATGCCAATCTTATGTAATGAAAACACCTACTACATCAAGCACAACAAGCTTATTTTGATGAACTCAAGATTAAGCCCTAATTATCGCCTCTGGTCTAGTTTCTATACTAGTAGATCAAGGTTAATTGGAGTGTCATCCAATCACATGTATTGTACATATTTTCTAGGCTAATATAAGATTTATAACTTAGAGAAGAAAAAACAAGATGAAAAATTATATTAAATTATTTATAAAAAAAATGATATGCTTAAGAGGTCATGTGTAGTGGATAAACATATCGTTCTTAAAACTTGATTATTAGAAGCTTCATTTTGTGGTGTAAGGCTTAGGTTTCCTCTTTTAAATATGTCTACAAACCAAAGAATATGTACCTAATATAAAAATTCCCCTATTGGCATGATAACCTTGAGAACTCTTATTTGGTTCTTTGAGGTGTTTTTCATAACCATGTATTCCAAAGAGATTTTTTGGAGTTACTATATTCAAAATTACAATGTGTTAGGGAGTGATTACATTAAGGTTCATATAATACTGGGGAGTTAATGTGCTTAGAGTGATGGGGGATTAAGGGGTTAGTGTGTGCAGGGTCATATTGTATTAAAGGGTCAACATATTTATAAAGAGCTAGTCTTTTGTGGTTAAGATGTATTAAGAAGAGTTTATTCATGCTCAAAGTGTGAAAGGGGGTAATTGTTTCACAGGATGACCATTTTAATATTTTTAGGAATTAGAGGTATATTGACTCTAGGGGCCAGACTGATTATGGTTTGTTATGTGTTATGTGATTTATAACGTGTTCAAAGTCATAAGGTGTTAGGGGGTGATTGCAACAACAGTCATAAGGGATAAAGGTTAAAGTACATCATGGGGTTAGGGTGTTCAATTTCATAGTGACTTGTGTGTTAGTATCTTTAGGGTCATCATGTGAAAGGGTGTAATTGTGTCAAAGGGTAACCATCTCAATGTTCATACAAATTAGGAGGCATGTCATGCTTAGGATCATTATTATTATGCAGTATAGTCAAATATTGAGGGTTAAAATGGTCATAGGGGTCTTAATTCCTACTATAAATATGAAATATTAGCCCAATCAATAAGGAATCAAAGAGGTTATATAGGTCTTAGTATCACAGTCAGTATCGTAAAAAATGCTCTGTAGTGATCGACCATTATCAATGACAAATGAGATGGTTAATGATAGTCAAAGGAACTTATTAAGATTATTGGGTTGGGGGTTTAGTCAATTAGGTGACTAAAGGGTTAGTGAGTGGGTTAGGTCTAGGTGGTTATTTGTGATAGAAGATCAATGTGGATCGACAGTTTACATTAGTTAACATAGGTTAATATGGGCTATGAAATTATGGGTGAGTGGGTAATTAGATCAACTATGGTCAATAATGGTAAACCATGATCAACTATGGTGAACCATATTCAATGAGGTCATTAGTGGTCAATCATGGTTAATATGGTCGACAAAGGTGAATGGTTCATATGTCATAAGGGTCACTAGGCTATGAGGTTTCTGGGTTATGGGATTATTTGGTTATATAGTGAATGGACCATTAAATATAGGGAGAATTGATAGTGCATGAATGTAGTAAGGATTCATCGTTCGATGTGGTTAATATGGTGAGGCAAGGTGAGTATGGTTTATATACTCAATATGGATAACAAGAGTTAACCATTGTTAATGGGTGATTGAAAACCAAACATGTTTAATGATAGTTGATATGATGAGTTATGGTCAAGGGTTAATGATTATTATGATTAGTGGACCCAGGTTTAGAGGATTAGGTGGCTAATAAGTTAGTTTGTTGTTTAGGGGTATGTGGTTAGTTGTGATAGTTGATCGATGTTGACTAGTAAATATAGGTTGCTATTAAGTACTTATAAGTGAGTTGGTTAGTAGGTCAATCACAGTCAGAAATGGTCACAATTGATATTTGAAACAAAAAAATATAGCTATCGAAAATCATATATAGAGACTAAAATATCAAGAAAGAGATGTAGTTTCCTAATGGGTAGAAGAGAAAACAAGAATATGACACAACCTAAATGTTTCGAAGAAATGAGAAAGATTGAAAAAAAATTGATATATGTGATAGAGGAATACTTTCAAGATCAAAAGAGAAAACTCAATCAAAGATTTTATAACAGTCGGTATGGTGAAGAATGCAAACGTTGCAAAAAATGATAATAAGTGTTAACCTAGATAAAAAGAAACATTGAATGAATACAAAAAGGAACTATACCTAGAAAAAAAGGAATTCTTTTTCTTTCTAAGCAAGAAGATCATATTGAGATTTACACATCATCCAAAATGATTATAAAAGCATCTACATCCAAAACCTATTAGTTGAGTAACATATATGAGGAAGAATCACTTGCATATGTATGTAAAATTTATGAGAAAAACATTAAGGTAAAGGACTCCAGCACAAAATTCTTATTTAAAAACAAATGTAGTTTCAAAAGAAGCTCTATGGGTGGGATTTAAGCATCATGCTAATGAAAAAGTGTTGAATTCTTATGTGTGTGAAATGGAGAAATGGGGAGGTCCAAACTTGTAAGCATGTCTCAAGTATATATTCAATCAATCCATATGCAAAAGGTATCTTTTAGATTAGCAAGTTAGAAAAATGATATATGTTAACAAAGATTATGATACAATTAATTTGATAAATTATAAAACAATAATGGTTAATAACCTATTTCTCAAATTATTAGGGTCCATTCTAGCAGGGGAAATAAATAAATGAGTAGAATAAAAAATGTTAGGGCTTCTTTTCAAGATGGTTTCATTTGAAGCATTCAACCATCGATACCACTTGGAAACTCTTAGTATTCTTATGAACAAAGCATGAAGGAAATAAAATACATAATGGTATCTATCTTTACCTTGTCAATTTTTCGAAAACCTTCTATCTAATCCCTAACATAAAAATTTGAGATATAATTGAGAAAGTATGAGTTCCACTTAAACAAAGAGAAACTACTTTTTAATTATATGAAAATGTTTTTAGAATTGGATTTATACTCATATATGATATAATTGGATGTAGAAAACTCAAAATCACTAGTAACATCAAGGTAAAACAAGGGTGCCACCTCTTTCCCACATTATTTGTCAAGATGGATATGGAGGCACCTTCAAAGATGATTAGGGACATGATCTCTTTTTATTATTATTGACCCATGGGCCACATCACCAACAATGTAGTGAAATCGAACTCTCCTTCTCCAAGCTAATAATAGAAGGTTATTCCCTTTTGGTCAACAATAAAATGAAGCACCTACTCAATGGAGGAAAAATTAACAAAATCTTTGTCACATAGAGGCTCGAAAATTACCTCAAGTGCATTTAGTCCTCTTTGCCCCACATTCTAGTTTTCCTCTTCTTTCACATTAGAAGATCAACAAATAATATTGTAGATTATATTGCCAATTTCAGGAGTGTCAATGAACCCACCTTGATTTCATCCTCATGGTCACCCTCCCCAGAGCTCCGCAATCATCATTAATTCTATGATATTCTCTACCAAGATCTTACTTTCTTGATAAGGTGTCTCAATGAACTCAAGTGAAAGCCCATAGGGGATTGACCTCACACATGCAGATGGATTAGCATTCATGTGGCCAACGTAATGCAATCAGTATCATGGAATACAATGTGGAAAGAGAGTTGTCGATCAAGGGTGCACTTAACATTTGCATTGATTCAACCTCAACTAATCATTCTTCTAAGAAGGTGATTGTCCCATCACATTCACTATGCAATGAATATGTTAGAAGTTTTGGAGGTTGCCATTAATGGCATTGTTGGTCCCAACATGATCAATGCTAAATCTATGAATAATTTTTGAATGATCCTATTATGGTGATTGATTTATGAAGGCGCAAATGGTAATTCTATAGTGTGAATAAGAAAAATCTTAGAGGTGAGCTTGAGTTTCACTTGTCAATCTAAAGGACCAAGCCATCTTGACCTACTTCCCTCCCTCCTTTATGTTTCATTTCTCTACTAGTGCATCAATCTTAGTAGTGATGTTCATCTTTGGCAAGTCCTCACAAGTGGTGGCACTTGCTTGGACTTGAGGGGGATTTCTCTCTTGTGTTTTCACCTGGTGTCACATAATTGTTGTTTGGTTTTGTCTCTTGTTTATTACTTGTGTGATCTACTCTATTGGAAACTTTCCCACATATTTCTCTCAAACTCTTATTTGTCCTCTCCACCCTCTCCATTTAAACATTGTACTCTATGACTTCCATGTTAGCCTTCTATCCCCTCCCATTCCCCATATTGTTGAGTGCTTTTCACTGCTTATTCGTGCATTCCCATATCGCCTTTTGATTTGACTTTATACTGCAACAATGTAAACCTTGAAACGGGAACCCATACTGTTACTCGTTTTGTAGAGATAGCAAAAAAGAGATTCGATTTTAAAAAGGGTTTATGCATAACACAGGTGTTTTTTAAAGCTTAGTTTTTGGCACTTTAAATAACTGATGCGATTACTCGTTTCGTAGGGGTAGTAAAAACGTGACCCGATTTTCAAAAGTGGTTAAACATAATACACTTCTTTTTGTTGGGAGCATATTTTTGACATTTTAAATTTTCTTATGTATCAAATATAAATATTTGTTTTTAAATATTAGTGATTTTCATGCTGATTTTGAAATGTGTAGATGCAACGTGTTGATGTAGCATACCTTTTTTTAAATGGCTTATTTTTCACACTTTAAAATTTATTATCTCCAATTTTTTTTTTAAATTATGATTACTTAACAAATTTTCAAGTTGTTTTATTTTTCTTTTTTTAAAT